>BMAC01001212.1:162161-177679 GCA_014905375.1 Phtheirospermum japonicum
GATCTTTTTTACTATTTTTCCGGCTAGTTTGAAAAATTGAAAAAATTCACCAAATATTCCAGAAAATTTAAAAAATTCACCAAATATTCGTTGTTTATCGTATTGATATTTTGGAATGTACGATTATTCGTCTTATTGTTGGGCATCAACCTGCAAATTTTCAGATTTTTCAGAATTTGTTTACTATTTTTTTGGCTAGTTTGAAAAATTAAAAAATTTACCAAATATTATCGAAAAAGGCAGAAAATTAAAAAAGAAAAAAGAAAAATGGAACACGAAAACAATGGCCCGCCATTTTCACAGATTTCAAAGAATGAATTTCTATCAGACTCGTCATCTTAATTTGATCATCACCGAGAAAATATATAACAGGGTGGCAAAATTGTTAACAACCAAAAGCTTGAATTAAAAAACTAAAACAAAATCTTTTTATCTACGTCTCCTCAAAATTGGCATTTCACCAAATCCTTTTCGTACATCGGGATGCTTGATACCTTCGACGCTTTCGGAGAATTTAGCTTATTACTATTATTATTATTATTCCGACTTGAAAAAAAAGCAGGAGGCAATGGAGACGAGACGACCTTTTGTTTGTTCGAATGACCAGCATCATCTGACCCTAACAGGCTCTGGCCCAAATCAATCCACAGCGAGTTACCCGACGATTTCGTCCTKACTGAATACCGGGCTTTTAATCAGCTCCCCGACAGAAACACTTTCGGTCTAGAACAAATTTATCAAACTTATTTAAATAAATAAAATAAAAGAATCAGCAACTATTTATCAAACAAATCACTAACCACTATCTTCTCTACAGCCTCACAGATCTTTTTAACTTTTCCCTCTGATAGGCCTTTGAATCCAATCAAAATCTGTTTAATTTACAGAAATTAAAGTTAGAAAATCTGTAACAATTGGAATACATAAGATGATAAGGCCATCAATACAATTTTCACCTTCTTAGTGTACATCATTAATCCATTATACGTATAGATGCCAGCATCCTGAAGCCTCTTCACATCCCCAGAATAACAGAAAGCTATTTTCGTTAGGAAACTCATGACCTAGGTCTACTTGTGACTTGCATCTCAGTTCTAGGCATCGCTGTGATTTATCCACGTAGACAAGCATTCAAAAGACTAAATCACAAGTAATTCATGTAGAATACAGAGAAACCACTCTTCAAAACTGATTTTACTTCAGAAACGCATAATCTAATAGACTTCACTTGAATCAATCGGTAAAAATCATGAACATATAAGAAGTTTCAAAGCTAAGGAAAAATCATTGAACAAAATGTAACAGAATGCTAAAAATTATCATATCTAAGACGCGAATAGAAAACTTCCGCAATCAGGATATTGACAAGAAAATATTAATTTAGAAAAGTAGCCAACTACACAGATTCTTATTTTGTAACGAAAATCCGAGTCGCAAATGCACACATAACAGCGTCAAAAAATACTTATGATGTTTGCTTACATTTATCAATTGCTTGGAACATATCTTCTTCATCTTCGGTTTCTTCACTTTGCACGAGCTGTAGCAACCCGAATAGGAACCCCTTCTAAGAAGCACACCTTCATCGCAACCCGATGATCGTCTAGAACACTGGAGACTCTCAAAACRAAATTTCTAACTCAATTTTTGTCTGGAAAATTTTAATGGTCGAAAATCTGCAAGCCAAAAAAGAAAAAAAGAAAATTGGGAAAATTGAAAGTGCGGAGAAGAGAATATTTGTTGTCACGCTTGCTTCTACTTTGATTTGCTTCATGGCGGAGACGACGCCATTGGCCGTGCCGCTAGGGTTGACGGGGGGACGGCTGAAAAAGATGCGGGACATATTGTGCTTTTTTTTCCTTTCTTTTTATAATTAGGATTATTATTATGGGCGGGCGGGCGGGTAGTGAGTGGGTTGGATAGATGGGCATGGTAAAAATTGGTCTCATATTATGAGACCGGTCTCACCCAAGTATTTACCTTGAAAATAAGATATCGGAGTGTTTATAAAAAATAAGATATATAAATTTTAAAATATTAGTAATGACATTTTAATTAGATGGTCAAAATTAAAGAGAAAAAAAAGCTCTTTTGTTCCATCATTCTCGTTGTTAATCATAATGAATAATCATAATTTGTTCTGTTTTTTCCCCCAAATTATCCTATCTTCTTATTGTGTATGTATGTACTCGAGGTTCACGAACGGTGGGGAAGGTCAATTGGGTCTTCTGTAGGTCATATTGAGCCCAATATCAATTTTATTTAGAGTGGATTATTAAATTAAGGAATTGGACTAGATTGCCTAATCCTAAACACCTGAATGGCCTTAGAGCTTGCTGCTCTTTCTCATGGTTTTAAGAAAGGCACAGAGCTGACCTCTTTTTTTGATTTGATTCATATTTTGGGCTCAATTTTAATTTTGATTTGGGCCATAAAATGTTGGAAATTCATTAATTAAAAAGTTGGAATAGTTCTATAAAGGGAAATGGACGTGAATACATGATTTGGGCAAAGTCTTTCCAACTTTATTACAACTTTATTACTATAGTTAATAAATACCATTAATTAGAGTAGGTCTTGGGTGAGACCGGTCTCATAGAATGAGACCACTTTTTACCATTTTATTAATTTGACCCGAATTCTCACCCAAATTCAGACTCAGACCCAAACCCATAAACAAACCCCCCAACCCACACCCCAAATCCAAAACACACATCGGTCTCAAGAACCAGACCCCACCCCGGTCGCCACCTACCGGCGGCGGCCACCACCTCCGGCCGCCGCCGGCGCCACCTCCATTATTTATCGGCGATATTTTTTTACAAATCTTATATCGTTGTAATCGTCTCGTCTCCCTCGTTCCAAATTCGCAACTGAATTTATAATTTAATGCTCCAATCACAATAGATCTGAAGCCAAAGTCACAAATTCATCAATTTTAACCTCTAATTTACAACGATTCACCGGTCGAAACTTCGATTAAACAAAACGTATCACATAATCGAGTAATTGTATCGATCCACTCTACAAAACTGCAAATTCAATCAAAAAAAAAAAACGTCGCCGAAAAAAAAATAGAATCTGCCCAGTTTTAAGTATTACAAAAGTAGCTAAAAGTATCACAGATTCAAGTAAAAGTATCACAAAACCAAAACATGTTATATTTTATATTTTTACATCTTTTTTTTTTTTTTACAAAAGTATCATAAAAATGGTGTTTGCGAAATATCATTAAAATATTATATATTCAATAATCTCATTTCTTTTACTTATATATGTGCCTATTAAATTTAAATAATTAAAATTATTAAAAAAAAGATCGCGTATCACAAAATATGTTAAAAGTATCGCATATTTTTTAATACTTGTATATTTTACTATATTTTGTAATAAATGTATTCTGTGATACTTTTAATATCTTTTCTGATACTTTTAATATATTTTTGTGATACTTGATCAGATATTGTAAAAACTCATACTATTTATGTGATACAAAAATTAGTGTGTTCTGTGATACTTTTAATATTTTTTCTGATACTTTTAATATATTTTGTGATACTTGATCAGATATTGTAAAAATTCATACTATTTATATGATACAAAAATAAGTGTGTTCTGTGATACTTTTAATATCTTTTCTGATACTTTTAATATATTTTGTGATACTTGATCAAATATTGTAAAAATTCAAACTACCTTTGTGATACAAAAATAAAAATAAATGTGTTCTGTGATACGTTTAATATCTTTTCTGATACTTTTAATATATTTTGTGATACTTGATCAGATATTGTAAAAATTCATACTATTTTTGTGATTAAAAAAAAGTGAGTTTTGTGATACTTTTAATACATTTTCTAATACTTTTAATTATATTTGTAATACTTTGAATTACTTATTTAAAAAAAAACATACGTAATTATAGAAATCAAATATCTAGAATTATGTGATACTTCAACTGTTTTTTCTGATACTTGAACAACTTTTTGTGATACTCCAACACATCACCATCCAAAATCTGCATATAACATATGCATATTGATAAAATCATTTTCAAAAGTCACATTAATACAAAATAAATTTAATATTATCTCAACACCTGCACACACCACATCATCGACGACACACATATGCCCAAAATCACAATTATTGAGAGAGAGAGTGAGAAATCGAGACGAAAGAAAAGAAGAAAAGAGAAAAGAGGAAGAAAAAAAAAAGCCTACCTTCGTTGGTGCTCACCGATTTGAAAATATAAATTGATAAAATCGTAAATTGCAACGTGAGGAGTTGAAAGGTGATTTCCGATCTGAAATTGGCCCGATAAATCCTCGTAGATCTGAGGTCAAAGTTAACAATTRATAAAGTTTGACCTCAGATCTACAAAGATCGGGACATCAAATCATAAATCTGATTTCAGATTTAGAATGAGAGTATCAATACGATTCAAATGGTATAATTTTTATTTTTTTTGGTTGCCAAAAAATAGAAACCGCCCGGATGACGGTGGCCGGCGGTGAGAGAGAAACGGTGAAGATGGGGGCGGCTGGGAATTGGGAATGACAGCAGGTTTTCTTGTTTTTCGTTTTTATATCTAGGGTTAGGGGATGGGTGGGTGGACGGGCGGGTTGGATAGCGGGTGGGTTGAACAAATGGGAATGGTAAAAAGTGGTCTCATAGAATGAGACCGGTCTCACCAAGTATTTGCCCATTAATTAACCACTATATCAGAATTACAATTCTACGTGATTCAACTATGCACCTTAATCTCATTAATTATCTTCTCACTAACGAAAAATAATAAAAATTATATTCGCCTAAATTAAATGCAATTATATCATTCCATATACTATTCCAATCTATTGAATATCAATAAGATATTTATGGACAGTAAAGAAAAAACGGAAAAAATAATTAAAGAGCATATTTATGGAATGGCTGGTATATTATTAAACCAAATGCATCAGAAAGGGAAAAAGGAGAAAGAAATATCAAGAAAAGATATTTGTTTTTTCGGGTCGTATTTTTTATTTTATATTAATATTTGTGTTTCAAATTATAGTAATTATTTTATTTCTAATAAACAAATCACAAAACATTCTAATTTTTTTTTTAAACATCAGTGCCAATAAGTAAAATTATTAAAACTCATTTATTCATATGTCCAAAAATTTTAATAATTTTATTTGATTATTATAAACCACTCTTAACTGCATTTTTTGGTTTACTAATTATATTCTTAATTACATTAATTATAACTATTATTAATTATATTGTAAACCATCGTTTAGTTGATTTTTGGTTTACTTATATATAATACTTATATATTTCGTAATAAAAATAAACATTTTATTAAATAAATAAAAAATCAATAAATTTTTATTTCACGTAAATAAAAATTGTATGAGCAAAGTACGCAAATTCTAGTCAATTTAAAATAATCAAACAGTCAACATCTTATTAGTTGTACATAAACAAAACATCGTGAAGGAAAAAAAAAATCCCTTACTATAAACATAAAATAAACATAAAGTCTATGAATTATATTAATGGAAAAACAAGGACGAATACAATGAAACACAAAATCAACCAAACAACAATTATTTTATGAAATTATTTGAAAGACAAGAGTGCACAAGATCAAACTAGAAATTAACTACATATAAACCAAGTTCGAGAACCTGATAGGTCTACGAGCCAAACTTCAACACAATTCACACAAGTAAAACTTATAACTAAATTACAGATCAACTATACATACACTAAAAATCAACATAAAAACCTGTTATACATACAATGTGAATTTCCAAACAACATCGAAAATTTGTTCTTGAGATTCGAAATCGGAGTCCGATTCCGAGGCTGAAGCAACAACTTCTCCGGCTTATCTTCTTCGCAGCCAAATTTCTTGAGATTCGAAATCGTAGTCCGATTGCGACGGTGAAGGAACATCTACACTTTTAACCCTCCCAAACAACATGGCGAATCTTCGGTTCTTCAGAATTGGATTCTTCTTGGGGCTTGGTTTTTTGGAACGAATCCTCGTCTCCTCGTTGGACAAACTAGTTTCTGGATAACATCCATCTTTTTTTGTTTGTTTGTTTGATCTGAGTTTTCTGGCCATTGAGATGATAAGGGATTTTAATGGGTGAATATTAAGGCTTTCAGGGATTTTGGTTTCTGAAAAATTGCGGAAAATATTAGGGTTTTCAGTGAATTTATTTTCTGAAGATTTGGTTTCTGATGATGATACAAAACGGAAAATATTGGATAAAATTATTGGTCTGCATACCAATTACAAACAGATTTGTTTTCGATTTTTTGCTTCTGGAGATAGAAGGTCTGAGATGGTGTTGGAATCTGAAAGGATACGTTTGAGCTCTACCCAAATTGTTGATGGAATCTGAAAGGATAATGAGCGATTTTAGGACAGCGGTAATTGTGGGTGCATTATTACAAATTAATCAATTTACCTTAAAATAAATTTTATATATTCTAAAATTAGGTAACCTTAATTCTAACTAAGGGTCGTAAAATTGTAATTAATTCTAACCAACAACGTTTGAAAGGAAGAAATAATTGTAAATATGGCATCATAATTAACTAAGCACAAAAGTGGAAAATAAAAAATAAAAGGTAGTAATTTCTGGCATTTTCTCTTCTATAGGTACAATAGAAATTAATGAGCCTAATTTCAATACTTGGGATATCGGTCTTAATAATTAAATAGATGGTCTGTCTTTAGTTATGGGTTAGATTTATAATAAATATTGGGCCTAATTTTGAACTTAATCCAAATTTATTAAAGTTTGGACTCTAGGCCTAGTTTATTTTGGGATTATATGTTGAATTTATAAACTATATTGTTTGGGTTAGATTTATAAAGTTTATTAAATTAAATTAAATTAAACTTGGATTTAGTTATTAAATTGA
This sequence comes from Phtheirospermum japonicum, assembly GCA_014905375.1. Classification (NCBI taxonomy): domain Eukaryota; kingdom Viridiplantae; phylum Streptophyta; class Magnoliopsida; order Lamiales; family Orobanchaceae; genus Phtheirospermum; species Phtheirospermum japonicum. The sequence goes on from BMAC01001212.1 coordinate 169,092, forward strand.
GTTTTGAAATTTAATTGTTAACTTCTCGTATCAATTTAGTTTTTAAATTGAGGCAAACGTGATCTTGTTGGTCAAATAAAATAGATATTGAGATGAAACAATTAACATGAGATAGATGATCTCATAAAGTATGACTACGGTGCCTTCACGGCACCATACCCCCACCCCCTTTTGCATTTACGATCATTGATTTCTTAATATGAAAAGTCTAAACTTAATCTGATGGTTTCCATTAATAGAAGAATGATGTCGTGAAGGCACCATAGAAGTTCCCTAAAGTAAAATGAGTTCCTACAGCCAATGGACCGGTGCCGGTTGGGGTATTGGATTTGCTAAATCAAGCAAAAACTCAAAAAGTCATAATCATTGGGTCTTTGTACTTATTAAAATGGGTATTCTAACCTTTCGAGTTTATGTTACAAAGAAGAATTCAATATTATGTTAAGCACAAGTGTGAGACTCTTGTTAATAGTATAATAACGTATTTAATAAAACTAAAAAATCTCAATGACTTATGTTTCAGTAAGTGGTAATAGAAGATGTTATTCTACTTGACCAGTTTGCATATAAATACGGTTCCTGGCTAAAGATCCTCTCTAAGTTAAATGAGAAAAAATAAGATGAAATTCAGATGCATATGGGATGTTAATTTCTTATGTAGATGTCACGTCATGGAAGTGACGTTGTAATGGAATGTTAAGAAGAAAGAGTTTTTAATTAACGGTAGAAATCATGTCATGCGTGTGACAGTTAAACTGAATGATGGTTGTTGAACCTAATGTTAATAAATTATTTTATTAATTTATTTGAGGCTTGTTAGTTATAATACTCTATGGATATTAACTAACTTGAGTTGTATATTAACATTTCATAAGGACGAGTGAGACTTAGCACATTCATTTAATTAACTTGTGTGTGTGATTTAATTATATGGCGGAAATGTGAGGGTGTCTTACTAAAGTTGCAATACTTAATAATAAAGTTAAAAATATTCGATTGCAAGGTTATATTTATAATTAATATTGTAAGTAATAAGAATCCCTTTTTCACATTTAACTACTTTCTACTAATTTTATCATTATTGATTACATGAAGTCAAAGAATAACTAAACAAATATGCTAACTACAATGTTAAATTGAGAATTATAGTTGTGAAGTCATCGAAAAGAATGTGACTTAAGCCTCTAAGAAAATGAGCTGGCATACAATGAAAACTCAACCTAGTTAACTGGAGATCCCAAGATTTAGGTTCAATGGATAATCTAATTGTATAAACACTCGTGACATCACCATGGGGGAACTTAATCCTTGTCCATTATTTAATGGTATTTATGGAGAGAAGATAAACATTTTGGCTTGTAATCATTATTGCACCGAAGAGCCGAGCATAGTAGAATCGTCTACTCATAATTAAGAATCACATATGTGAGAGAGTAGTGGGGCCGCTTCGAAGAGAATCGTATGAGACTCAATTCATAGAACCTCTTGTAGAACCAGATATATGTTCAGGGCCATGAATGAACATATTTATGAGAACTGTAATATGTTAAAGAGAGTTATGTGTGGAGCATATCATCGTTTACACAAACAGAAAAATGTTTCAAAGACACCGCGTCTACTGATTAGCTAGTAAAGTAAATATGCGTTCATAAGGGAAGGTTCAAAGGGTAACACCTATCTATCATATGCAGGGTTAAACTGTCGGATTTTATCATCAAACCTTTATATCTTCGAAATTTTCTTCATGTGGGGGATTGTTATTGAATTATCTTTGATCTTCTTATCCAAAATGGTATTTCGATAAATGATATTATTAAAACTAGAACGAGTGCTAGAATTGGTTGAATTTTGTGATGAAAGATAAACTGTAAAAAAGAATTCGATTTTGTAAATCTTACACTAATGGTGGTGGTAGTGTACAACACCCCGTTCAATTTGTATTGAATTGAATTGTATACCTCCCCATCATATGTCTTAAATGCAAGCATGAAATGTATTTTAGTTGGCTATATAAAGAAGTTAAGAATATAACAATCTAACACACAGCTCCTCATCTTGCATTGGTAAAATAAACACTGCATATTGTTTGATATATTCTCTTGGCCTCTTGCATTTTTTTTTTGTGATAATATTTGCATAGATTTTCAGTTCGTTGGAGATAAAAGGTAGTTCGCTTTACCTGTCTTATCCTGAAAAATAGACGTCTGAAATAGAGAGCCGATTCTTTATAAGAATAGTGTGTTGAACGCACGATTCGCGTTATATATCTTATGTGATTCAATTTCGATTTATACTTTGCAAAGAAGATTGATAATTTTATATTAGAAGATTTTCAAACCAGCATTTCAAGTTTCAAGTCTAGGATCATTATAAATTTGCTAATTAATAAATCTACATATTTATTTCCACTTTTTGCTAGTTGTTTATTGGGATCATATTAATGAGTTTGTAAAACTATTTGAATATAATAAAATTACCGAATACCTCTTTCTGCTAGTGTTTCAATACCTTATTTTGTTAAATAATCTGCATACATAATGTATGCACTGTATTTAACGTGTGACGATGCCCAAAAAAATAATCGGGCTCTGCCTTGGGCCAAGGGAGCATCCCCTGGCTTGGCCCCTGCTATAGAAACTATAGCAAGACTTTCAGATCGCAGCAAAAACAAACTTTTTTTTACATGGTATCCCATTCTTCAATGGGATAATATGGAATATGTCAATGATTGATATCAAATGCTTAAATCGAATTTCACAAGTACTAGGAGTTTGATAATTTTATCGATCCATTTTTACATGATTTTATGTGTATATTATTAAACTAGTGTGAAAGCCCGCAATTTTTAAAAAATGTAAAAAAGATGAAATTTATTAAAAAAAATTAAGAATGTGAATTATTATATCAAAAAGGAAAAAAAATGTTGTTTCTGTTTAAATTTTTAATTTTTTATGCTACATTAGTTGTTTTGTTTACGATGATATCATTTTCGTCACAACAAAGAATTTTCAACCTTATGATCTTAACTATCAATATTGTGAAATAAAGATCGAGATTGTGTATTATACGCGAGTTTTATAATGACACTTTTGAAAGATTTGTGATAGCTATAAAAATAAAATAAATAATCTTAAAGTATGATTGCATTTTAAACTTATGTGGTGTCTCGTTCCAATATAAAAATCGTTCAAGTTCTTGTATATTTCTATTTACATTACATCTTTTTCACAATGAATAATGTTCAAGTGCATTTATGCATGCAATCCACGGGATTAGTTGTTAAACATAGCAAATTACCATTAATATGACGTTTAAATCTGAAGATAAATAGTGAAAATATTAAGGGCCCCTTGAGAGATATCAAATCTATATTTTATAAGCTTATCATATTCATTCGAGAGGTGGAAAATATAATAAGTCACTGAATCGATTAGTTGAAGGCCGAGCGAAGTAATCTGGAGTTGAAGGGCGAACGAAAAAACCCCATTAGATCTGACAGCCATTGAATCGATTATTATTATTATTATTATTATTTAAATACAACAAACTTTATTCAAACCTATCAAACCTGTAAATTAAAAAATCTGGTGTTTTTCAAAATGAAATAGATAATCGTTATGCACCACACATTATAAGAATTGTGTAGAAAGCATGGTTTATAAAATTATAGATATTTGAATGACTTAGTTTAGTACATGACAAACTCTTACATTTCAAAATCCAGGAAAAACATATGCTTATATATCATATAGTATTTTGTATTATTATATATCAAATTATTGTATGTCATATTTTATTGGAATAGAAAATAGTTTCGCATGATTCAGAACAAGAGACTTTGACCAATGCCTACACTCTCACTATAGTTTTGAGGTTATTACAGTCACAGTACATGAACTTTACAGTGCAATGAGATTTATTGGACTTGAGATGTTTTCATGTGTATATTTTATTTAACCAAATGCTCCAAAACCCTAATGAGGGTTACTAATTCTCAATTCAACCGGTTGAACCAATGCGACCTGCCAATTTCAATCACACAAACCTCAAATGAATTGAAAGAAAACAATTAACTCAATCATCAATCAAGATCCCGCCAAAGAAAACAATTATTTAATTTTCCAGTCAAAAAAACTAAAACAATATAACTAATTTCTCCATTTCATTATAAAAAAAGTTCATAACCCCATCACTATAAAGCTTAATCTTTTATGTGCCCCATAAATCTTGGCTCACTTTTCATAATATATCTACTGACAAACAAAAGTTTACATTTTGGTTCTACTTTTTTTTTTCGCCAACTCTGGTATGTCTCACTCATTTACATTTCTTGTTTCTTTGTGTATAAATTCATTTGTTGTGTTCTTGTTTTTTTCCTTCTTCTTGTTATCTTGAGATCTTGATTGGTATTTCTGAGGTTTTTTCTTCGTTTTTTTTTTAATTCTTTAAATTGTGCCATTCCCAGATTCTTATGCCTGGATTATCTTGAAATATTGATTATTTATATTTGTTCGTTTTTCAAACGCTAAAGTTTCAATCTTAGTCCACACAAGTACAGGAAAAATTGGAAGAGAAAAGAAAAACATGTCATACATATATCAAAATAAAGTAAGTTTGCCAATGTTGGTCCATAACTACCAAATAATAGTTATCTCAACAAAAACAGGGTTTTAAATACAATGTCATACAGATTCTGAAAAATATGTGTCATTCACGCTAGATCTAGATTATCAGCATCAAACATACATGCTCTAAAACATAGTTCTTTTACAAAAGCCATAAAAAGAAGAAATGGACAAAGCGCGGGATTTTGTATACTCCACTGACGGGGTCTTGCACATCATTTATTTCTAACACGCCCTTCAAAGTTACGAATCTGCATCACCACAAGTATACAAGTTATGACAGCAATCCTCAAAAGAAACAAAGAAAAAGTAGAAAATTGTAAATGCTCTCTGGAGAAACTGTGTACCTTCAGAGTTTAAATAAACATAAAAAAAGAAAAATCCGAAAATAATATTAAGAGGGTGTTTGCTCTTCAAAACATATTATAAGATGTTCAAGAGCTTATGAGCTCTTTAAATCTGTTTGGTATATTTTTTTAAAGCAGTATATAAGGTGCAAAAATAAGCTTTGTAGAGCTCAGAAGCTCCAAAAAAAATTTACCTCCACCCCACCTTATTTTTTATTTCTTATAAGCTCATTTATTTTGATATGTAAAACTAACTTATAAGCTCAAACAACTTTTTTTTTATCAAAACACTTTAACAACTTATTTTTAAAATAAGATCTAACAACTTAATTAATTTGTATACCTCCGATAAATACCGCGTCTAGATACACGGAGTAACAGACTCCATCAAACGATCCAAGTTCGTAACATTCAAAGTCGAGCAACGGCCAGCGGACGACGGTACGGACAATGCCACCGCCGTTGATAACAAACCCAATAAAAAGATCTGAAGAAAATAAAGAATTGGCAGACTAAATTCTGAGATCTATATAATACAGATCTAATTTGAAAAAAACAACGAAAACACTAATATCCACACGATCGATCGAAGAAGCTCAACGAAATTACATCGATTGGAAAAATCTTATTATTATTATTAATCGATGCGAACAACACATCCAAGAACCAAGCTCATCAATCTTCAACATGCAGCGACTACTACGTACTGTAATATCGCAATCACATCGCCATCACAGGCAATTATCCACGAAAATGACTCAAAAATACAAAATATCCTAGTGTGACTTTACTCATTTGTTTCTTGCAATAATTGTTCAGTCTTTTACTCATTTTCATTCATTTTAATTGTTCAGTCTTTTACTCATTTGTTTCTTGCATTGATATACTTTTCGCCATACGTGTCTTCTTCTTTTCTGGCTTTCGCATGAGGTGTTACTCCTGTTTACTCGTGTTAGTATGAAATCTTAAGATATTAGGCGTGAAACTCGAAATCTGGATAGTTTGTCATCACACATTCTTCATTGAAAAGAAAAAACTAATTTCCAGCCTCATTTTGTATATTTCCGCTTAATCTACCTAATTCTCACGTTTTCTGATCAAACCTTTTGAGGTACAGATTGTGAATTTATATCTACAATAAGTACTGGATACCTAATACAATCAGACAAGCAGTGTCTAAATCATTCATTTATTTCTTCTCTTGAACACATTTGTAGTCTACATCTTGCTTTACAGTCACATGTCTGAAGTTTGGATTATGTGCCAACTTCCAATAACAGTTGTTACATAACATTGTAACTATAGACACTTCACATTAAAATAGGTTTGCATCCTCGAACTTCAAATCTCTCTGTTATTGAAGTTGTAGTCTGCTACATATATTTTTCCCACCAAATTAAAGTATTCGATAAAATAAATATAGCAGTCAATTATTTTAGATGAACCTTTTGGTATAAGAAATTACCCCAGTTTCATAGAGCCCGATGCTGCTTCGTGATTATTTTTATGGCTGGCAAAGATGGAGACAAACGGGTGTGCTGGGTCCTCTCTGATGCTTAAACTATTATTAGTAATATATAAATTACTGCTATCCCTATTTGCATCCCTTGTCCCATAAAACTGAAATATAAGTGAACTCCACAGAACAGTTTAAAATTCGTGTTTTAAGTCCTCGACATTACCTTCTTATGTAAGTCCTTATTTTCTTGATGAATTAGGTTTTCTTTCTTATACAGTTTCAAATTTTCTCGGTGGATCAGATTTTCCTGCAACAAAAGCAAGGAACTTAGTTTCTTGCGACATTAATGCATTAAATTATTGTTTTGTCAACCTTTCGACTCAAGTCCTGTATCTCTTCCGTTAAGGCTTGGTCCTACAAATAATTGAGAATGATGTCAATAGTTTGACATGTGTGGTTCAAACTTCAAATCGTGTATCGAATAAAAAGTTCTCTACCTTCCTTGTACGGACACCCCGTAGGCTCATTTCCAGCTGCTTTTCTAGGCTTCTCAGGTCTTTGACATCCAAACCAGAAAGCTCCTCACCCATTAAATGCCTGCATTAATGATAAATGACATTAGGTATGTTTTCTTTAAAAAATATAATTTGGCAATGAGTTAAACATCCCATTTTGAAGATAGCTCTTTCCCTTGTGGTTTTAGTGGTGACGCTTATCTTTTTTTTAAAAATTAATTTATTTATTTGCATTCATGCCTAATTTGATCTCTTTCCATATCTCACAAATGGCTGGACAAGTAGGGAATGTTGGGGCAAATAATCTTTTCGTGATTAGAAAATTCTTAATGTGAAAAACATTAATTTTGTGTTATCAGTTTCAGTTGTTTGATTAGATATATCTATACAAAGTATTTGTAATTATCTCTTTATTTCTCAGGTTGATATATATATAGTGATTAGTGCAGACATCACATACAGACACGGACCCGCATATGTCTATGTACAAGCACACGCATATAAATGAAACTTTTTCGAGTTTTACATAAAGATCATTTTTGTTTTATGTATTTATAAACAATCTTAGTTTCAGTTTGATGATAGCTCTATCAATTCCCTTATATAGAAGTCATGTTTTGTTGAAGTTGGGTTAGAAATTTCATCTAAGTAATATATGAAAAATTTGAAATCCTCAAAACTAAATTCACACATCATATTTCTCTTAGAGAGGCACATTTGCCTCTCTTGTTAGGCAACCTGAGGCTGGTCCCCTAAAACTATTTTAAATATAAAAAATAAAAAAAAAATCCAAAAAAATAGAAAATCCTAACAAAAAAACACAAAAAACTGGTCTAACTAAAAAAACAAAACAAAAGGAAAAAAAAGAATCCTAAAAATGATAACAAACAAACTAAAATCCTAGAGAACTAAGAACCCTAATAAAAATATAAATAAAAAACTCCTAAAAACTGGAAAACCTAAACTAAATAAGAAAGAAATCTAAAACTGCAAACCTAAAATTTGGTCCCTGCTTAATGGAACGTACTCCATTAGGCAGTTGTACACAAGTTATTGTCCTCTTTAGAATAGGGAGTTCTCTTTTCTTCATAAAAAAAAAAAAAAAGATAAGCGTCATCACTAAAACCATAAGGGAAAGAGCTATCTTCAAAATGGGATGTTTAACTCATTGCCAAATTATATTTTTTAAAGAAAACATACCTAATGTCATTTATCATTAATGCAGGCATTTAATGGGTGAGGAGCTTTCTGGTTTGGATGTCAAAGACCTGAGAAGCCTAGAAAAGCAGCTGGAAATGAGCCTACGGGGTGTCCGTACAAGGAAGGTAGAGAACTTTTTATTCGATACACGATTTGAAGTTTGAACCACACATGTCAAACTATTGACATCATTCTCAATTATTTGTAGGACCAAGCCTTAACGGAAGAGATACAGGACTTGAGTCGAAAGGTTGACAAAACAATAATTTAATGCATTAATGTCGCAAGAAACTAAGTTCCTTGCTTTTGTTGCAGGAAAATCTGATCCACCGAGAAAATTTGAAACTGTATAAGAAAGAAAACCTAATTCATCAAGAAAATAAGGACTTACATAAGAAGGTAATGTCGAGGACTTAAAACACGAATTTTAACTGTTCTGTGG
>BMAC01001212.1:188809-208374 GCA_014905375.1 Phtheirospermum japonicum
CCCTGCAAAGTAAATCTTTAAAAAACTCCCCTTGAGTGTCTCTTCAATCAGCGACCTGATTATAACTTCCTTAAGGTTTTTGGCTGTCTCTGCTATCCACACATCAGACCCTATAATTCCCATAAACTTCAATACAGGTCGCTTCCATGTACTTTCCTTGGTTACAGCACTCAGTATAAAGGTTACAAAATTCTGTTACCATCTGGGAAGGTGATAATATCCAAAAATGTTGTGTTCAGCGAGCATGGATTTCCATACAGGTCCAAACAGGTCGCTAACTCTCCACACTATCACCCACAGTACAAGCCACAGCGACCTGTAGGGAGTAGGTCGCGGGACTTCGAAACAATGTGGCCGACCTAATAGATATAGGTCGCTCAACTGGCGACCCAACATATCCAGGTCGCATGGATTACAACCTGATAGATTCAAGACAAGTGAGTACCGACCTGATAGGTCTCAGCATCAGGAGCCTACAGGACGTCAGATGACGACAGCCCTAAATTAGTACAGTTCAGTCTGCTACAGCTGTCCATTGTACTGAAGCAATGTGAACCACAAGTTTATATCATACCGTTATTATATGTACTGTGCTAAATCTGACCGTAGGATCTAGGGCGACACTAGTCATCTGTATTGCTATAAATAGCCATGTAATTCATTAATGAAGGTATGAAAAATATTACTCAAATATACACGCAATATATTCTCAGCTCACTTTAGCTCGCTCTTCACAATATTAGCTCGCAATGAGCTCGCAGTTTTTCTTTCAGTGTCCATTAAAATTATAAGATTGATTATGTTAAGAAACATCACCAGGAGAAAAACATATTCCTTCTACCTAGCCTAAAGTGTTATTTGAAATATAAAATCCAATTCCAACCATCACAGAAAATCAAGGATTTTCTAGGATATGGATTCATAAAATCAAGAACTAAAATTAATATCCATAAAATCAATCAAATAGAAACTTTCACCATAATAATTATTTTCTAATGTTTTGCGCAAATTAAAAAAAAATCAAATATAAACTTAAGAATGTTGGATACTTGGATTAACCATAAAATATATTTACCAAAATTCAACTTGAAAGTTAGGACCAGCCAAGCTCTCCACGACTTGCTTCTGTTCTTTTTTTGCAGTTACTTTGACATGAAGGCCTTGATTCCCAAGATCCTCTTGTTCCTTTAATATTTCATTGGCAGAAATGAGGGCTGATTCGCTACAAGACTCCATCTCTATTGATTTGAGGGTTTCTCCAATTTCCAATGGGATCTCCTCCAAATTAGGTAAAAAAGAAAGAGAAAGGTGCTCAAGGCATGGAAAGTGGGTCCAACTCTCCGTCCTCCAGTATTTCAGATCACGGATAGCAATTATGTCCAAGTATTTGAGGCTACGGAATTGGCCTTCGATTGTTTCCCACTCGGGTCCCACCAAAGAACCCCACTTCAGTTTGAGCACTTGAAGATGCGGTAGTGAACCTATCTTTGCTCCTAGGTCTCCCAATTTGATTCTGGTGCCTTCCAATGTCAACTCCTTGAGCGAACGTGGGAAAGTCAGGTTCTCCATCATTTCACTAGGTATTGGCTCTTCTCCGAAACGGATTTCAAAATAAAGAGATTCTAAGTTAGTTAGTTGGACAAGATTGTCGAGACAATAGCTTGACCAGTCCACAATTCTCTTATAATATACTCCCAATTCCTTGATATTGGGTATTCTCTTAACCACCTCTTCACTAAATTTGAAGTTTATTACATTAGAGAGCGTTTGTAGGTTCCCCAAAACAAAGCCACTGGGAGGAGGATCCAGGAGATAGAGCTCATTAATTTGGACATGCCTAAGTTGAGACATATTCCAAATTTCAGATGTTGCAACTTTAGCCCCCGAAACATGTAATGTTTGTAGATTCCAAAGGGAGTAGATTGAAGAAGGTAGAATGGGATTTGAGGAGCGTAAAGATTTACTGAAACCACACTTGAATATTGAAGAAAGAAGACTAGGATTTGGGGAGGGTATATATACACCAGAAACGTACCGGCAATTTACTATCATATGAGTACTTTTCAGAACTTGCACACCTCCAAACAAATTCAAAACCCACAATAGTCTAGAATCATGCTTCTTTGGAAAGCTGGCAGAATCTTTGCTTGTTAAAGAACGGGCAAGTGTCTCATGATCAAACAAATTCAAAACCTTCAATAGTCTAGAATTATGCTTCTTCGGAAAGCTGGCAGAATCTTTGCTTGTTAAAGAACGGACAAGTGTCCCATGATGAGATAGCCAGGTATGAATGACCTTAGGTTTTGTGCTGTTATGAACAACCATACGGCGTTCGGTATTTAGGTCTTGTCTATTGTTAAAATTATGATGTCTTGCTACATAAAGAAACTTATGCTTTTGAGCTTCTTTGACACATAGGTCCACCAAGAGATCATGGACTTTGCATTCAATTGTTTCTCCAATCCATCCCCTCTTATTAACTAAAACGAGGTTTCTATCAAGAAGGTCATTGAAGTACTCTTTGGCAACTTCCTCCAAGCATTTACCACTAATTGGTTTTAGAAATCCTTCAGCAACCCATAGCCTTAAAAGAACGGGGACATGGATCACCCAATCCTCTGGATACACTCCCATATAGAGAAAACATGGCTTTAAATGAACCGACAACTCTTTATAACTCAAATGCAATATTTTTAAGCAATGTTCATTGTCCTCGGAATTCACTATTGAATTTAAATTTGCAGAAATGTATAGCCAATATTCTCGTGTTCGTTTCGACTTCGCTAAGAGTCCTCCAATCACAACAATTGACAAAGGAAGACCTTTGCAATTTTCTACAATCTTCTTTCCAATGCCCTCCAATTCCAGAGGACAACTTTCTTCTCCAAACGTACTCTTACAAAATAAGTTCCAACCTTTATGCTCGTCTAGAAAACTCATATTAAGACTACCATCGGAGCCACTTAACTGAGAAGCCAATTTTGAAAGCCTAGTTGTCACCATTATTCTACTCCCATTGTCATTGTCGGGAAAGAAGGTTTTCACCTTATCCCATGCCTCAATACTCCATATATCATCCAACACAATCAAATATCTCCAACCACATAAACTTTTATATAATTTATCTCCTAATTTATCTTCACTAATTTGGCTCAAGTCTCCCTTGCTCCCCATTGTTTTCAGGACTTCAAAAAGAATTCCTTTGGAGTTATATTCTTGAGAAATCGTAGTCCAACCACGCAAATCAAAGTGTTGCACAATGACCGGATTTACATATATATTTCTAGCAAGTGTAGTCTTACCGATGCCACCCATGCCAACAATTGGGATGATCCGGAGATTTGATTGATGCCCGGTCAGCTTATCCATGACTTCAACTGAGACATCCTCTAAACCCACTGCGGTGTCCTCCTGACCCGTGGAAGAGTGAGATCTTCTTAATGAATAATTACTGCGCAGCTGCTGATCGTCATCATCATCATCATCCTTGATTCCCGTTTTCGTTGCAAAACTCGCCGTGTCTCTCTTGATCAAACCCAAGTCTTGTATTACATTATGTAGGCCATCATAAAAGTCTGCAGAATTGATAGTTTTTCCATGGGCATTGGCTTCAATTTGATCGACAATATGAGATTCGATGACATCCTCGGCCGCATAAGCTGCATCAGCAATACGGCCCTCGAAGCCGTCGTCATCAATGGAATGAGTTTCAAGAAATTGTTGCAAGAAAGTAATATTTTGAGTGAGGGATTGAAGTTGTTCATTGTCAAAAGAAATAGGAGGGCGAGGATGATTTTTGATCGTTTCGATAATATTCATTACAGAAACTAGAGCTGCATAAGCCGCCATCAATCTCTCTATTTTTTTTATTTTTTATTTCACAAGATATATTGATGGATAACTGAAAACATACAGATTTTTGGTTATTAAGAGACTGGTGGTGAAGAATAGTTTGATAGAATGGGTATGAGATGAATTATTGCAAGCTTTTTTGTGGCTCTGCTTACAGCTGTCCTGTTTCTTTTTTACATGTAGGGTATATTATTCAGTTGGCCCTTTAGCAAACAGGATATAGTGAGTGGGCCGACGTTTTCCACTGACAAATATTGTCATTTTTTCTAAAATCAGTTTTGCAAATTCTCATCTTACACACACACGCAACTTATGCAAATACAAGTTATGAATAGATTGAGCAATGTAATTAATAAAATCTAAAACCCAACCGAAGTAAATTAGTTAAAAAACTCAGCAAATGATTGTTTGATACAACTCAATTTATTTACAATACAGATTATGATATATTTGTTGTTTTTATTTTTTCATGTTTGCTTCCTTGTTTTGGGGTAGGTTTTTGTGTGTTAATTGTTATGCCCATTGTTATTTGTTTTTTAGTACGACCCCCGACAAACATTATATGATCAATTCAATAGTATTTTTTGTTTCATTAGCTCCTCCATGTTTATGTGTTCTATATATTTTGTGCCTTTTTCTCTTTGTGTTTTTTCTTCTCTATTTTTAGGAAAGAGTATAATAAGTCTAATAATAAGAAAAATAATCAAATTGGATAGAGTTAGTAAAAAAGTAAATTTACATAGGTGTGAATAAGTCTAGAAAATATAAAAGAATTTAATACAATAAATTAATTAATAATAAACAAGTTTTTAGATAAGTAGAATTATTAGTCAAAAAGATGAGAATATTGAAGTAAATCCAAACTAGCAACGAAAATAAACTGTATTTGTTCTATGGAAAATTTTCTTCCAACTCAACTATATATGAGAATCTACGGTTATTAATGCCTGGGATTCATGTCCTTCACTTGTTAACCTATAACCTAACATATGTCAATTGAGAACATTGTCCGTACTTCCATAATAAACGAGACCCTAATGAAACTTTATTTTTTATTTCATTCTAAAAAAAAAAAAAAAGGATCATGATACTTTCATAATAATGTTGGTGAATATTAATTATGATGTTAATTCTATATTTTAGGTGTTTAGTTCTTTATTTTGCATGAAGAATGGACAGATAATCTTATAAAGTTGGCAAATCTTGTTGAACTCCAATTCTTAGCCACATATTAGTTCGCACTTATATTTATACTTTGTAGCTTTGTGGTTTGAGTAGATTCTGTACTAATCTGCTCTATTGATATAAAAACTAATGGTCTCAAACTAAATTATATTATTGGCTTGGTTGATTTCAATTAATATAGTTTTAATTTTTCCTTGATGTTGGAATTGTCTTACCCACAAGTTGTAACACTAAATTTTCGCTTCTTAATTTTTATTTTCTTGCAGTTATACGGAGAGACTAAGTCTGCGATATTACCATGAGCATGAATGGTATAATATTCATTTCTCGTAGTTAATATTTTATATTTAGTAATAAACCAATTATTTACTTAGATATGTTTTGTGGCTACTCTTTCTTATTGTAACCATCAATTTCTTATATAAGTTGTATCAAGCAGTGATAGATACGAGGACAATTGCTCCATTATTTTTGAAGCCATATTTTTTCCCTAGTAATTGATGTTTGAATTTAATGTTAGTGTTGATGTTTTGGCATAGATACCATAACACTGTGTAAGTTAGATTGATTTGGATTTTTCATTACGATTTGTGAATATGTGACAAGTCTTACTACGTACATTTATTGGATTGTACGGTACATGAATTATTGAGTTTTGTTTATTTGATTAGGTTTAGATGAATTTAGTTTTACTGCAAGTTGTGTGTGTTTTTGTGTACAACAGAATTTCGAAAAAGCATATATATAAAAACATAGCGCTTAATGAAATGTTGTAAGAAAATAAATATTAGATATCGTTTTTTTTGCACAAGTGTTATAAGAAAATATATTATAGATAGCATTTTTTTGTGTAAGCTATAAGAAAACAATATTCAGATAGCGTTTATGAAAAAAATTGCTATGCAAAAAAATATTAGATAGCGATTATTTCGGCAAGTGATATAAAAAAATAGTATTCGGATACTGCTTATGAAAAAAAATGCTATGCAAAAAATAAAAATATTAGATAGCATTTATGTCAGTAATAAGTGCTATATAAGATTAATGATTAATAGCGCTTCTTTATGTGGGGGTGTTATAGAAGGTGCTTCAAAGATAGCACTTTTCTAAGTTAAATATTACTCGGCTTTAAAAGCGCTATCATAAGCAATTGATACTTAAATAGCGTACACATAAATAGCTCTCAAAAGCGTTATCAATAAGAAAATAAACGCTATCTGAATGGTTTTTCGGCATAGCGATGATTGTGATAGTTTTTTTTGCAACGTGAAAATGGTGTGTTTTCCGGGAATTATTAACAATTTTGTCTCCACCGTTATATATGTATTTTGTTATTGATTTTTGATGGCAGAATTCTTAGTCTTGGTTTTTGTTGGCATAATTCTTCAAGCTATATATTTGAGACATGCCAAGAAAATGAGGATATTATAGTATATATAATTTTACGATAACTCTTTGTAGGCTGTAAATAATATTGGTGCTTTTCGATTTTCAATTAAGAGTACAAGCACACAATATCAAGAACAAGTTAGACATGAGTTTTTTAGATGCTGCTTCTTAGTTCACAACTTAGATAATTAGGTTCATGCATGAAACAATAGTTTGTTAAAAGTATACATTGCATCTTTTGTGTTCCATGTATAATATACTTTCAATCTATTTACCTATCTTTAAAGTTCTAGTAGCTATGTAGGTTTCTTGAAAAAAAAAAAAAAAGAATGTATACTGCAGTGTTGCTTTAAAAAGTAATTAACAATATTAGAGAAACTTATGGACAAGTAGATTTATTATACAGTTTTTATGAGGAGTAATAGTATTTGACTATATACACTCTGTGACTAAGATTGACAACACTTAAAATGTGGAAATTCTTTGGATGAGAAAAGGATACATAAATTTATCATACATTAATATCATTATTTGATCCATTTATATAGAATGGATTGAAATAGTGTAAAGAAGGCATGTTTCATGTTAAACTTTTATTTTTCGAAAAATTAATAGATAGTTCAAAGTATTGATTATATCAAAACACCTATACTAAATTAATAAAATTATCGAAAAAGGTATAAAATTATCTTGATCGGACTTTTTTTGCTAACGTGGCGTGATTAAATACTTTCTTATGATTTTTCTTTAATTTTAAACATTAAATTGAAGATAAAAACCTGTGAAAAACTCATTTTGATCCAATCCAGGAAAAATACAAGATATTAGCCATCATCAAACCACATTGGCTAAGTTGACTAATTCATCCAAAAAAACTCCAAAAATTGCTAAGTTGCCAAGTTTTATCAATATAATTATTTTGGTATTATTTTTTATATTTCTTCTTTTAATTTTTTAAATTTACTAAAAGGCCATTTCATTCTTGTGCCACAAAAAATAAATTTAGAACCCACATTAAATATTTATTGTTCATTACAGAGTTTCTTAATTGTTAATTAGATAGCTGCTCACTAAAATTATAAGATTGATTATGCTAAGAAACATCACAGTGAAATAAAATGCCATAAAATCAATCAAATATAAATTTTACCATAATAATTATTTTATAATGTTTTGCGCAAAATAAGAAAAAATTAATCAAACATAGACTTAAGAATGTTGGACACTTCGATTAACCATAATATTTATTCACCAAATATTTGAACTTGAAAGTTAGGACCAGCCAAGCTCTTCACGACTTGTTCCTGTTCTTTTCGTACAAATATGTTGGAAATATTATTTTCAACAATATTTTTCTTATTTGTAGTTTGCCTTTCTTAGGACGTTAAGTATTTTAGAATTCTAAATTTCTTTCTTAGTTGGAATCTAGGATTTTATTTAGTTTTCTTAATACTTTTTAACTTGTTTAACAAGACTTGAAGTCTTATTTATCTTGAGAGACCAAGACGCAAGAAAAGATGCACGACGCATAAGGAAATCAAAAAGGCAGAACACGCACACTACACTCGGAGCTACGTTGCTGAACCACGGGGATTTCTAGGTTGCGTAACCAACTGAGAAATTCATCTCAAGAAGAAGCAACGAGTATTTTGTGTATCAAGAGTTTAATACAATTTGTTTTATTTTTCATATATTATTTTTTATTATTTTGTATTTGGATTTGAACGATTTGAAAAAGAATATAGTTTTCGGGTTTGAACACCCAAGTTTGTAAGCACGTTTGCTTACAAACTGAAATTAAATTACTGTATTAATTTCCGCTACTATTTCTGGTATTCAGATGATGTTAGGTCTGGTGATATTTATCACGAAACCTAACATCAAATCTGCAAACTGCATTTCTACAAAACTACAATTGGCACCAGAGCAGGATACTTAACCTTAAGTATTTCGATCCTTGTTTTGTAGATTTGACTTAATAGACGCTCAAGGTAATCCAAGACCCCCAATCCTAAATGGAGAGAACTACTCTCTCTGAAAACAGAGGATGCGGTGGCATATCAAAAACATTGATGAACGAGCTTGGAGATCCATCCTTGTTGGATGGGAGAAACCTCGTCTTGCTGCTGATGGTGATGGTGACTCTGTTTTCAAGAGAGAAGAAGACTGGATGGATAATGAAGTTGCTATTTCAAACTGGAACTCAAAGACCATCAATAACCTCTGCAGCTATGTCGATACGAACTACTACAAAGTAATCAAGAATTGTGAGTCTGCGAAAGAAGCATGGGATGCCCTTCAAAAAGTATGCGAAGGAACTGCAAGTGTAAAGAAAGCTCGCCTGAGAATGCTCACCACAACATTTGAGACCATGAGGATGGATGACAAAGAGTCGGTTGTGGATTATGCTGTGAAGCTCTCTCACATAGCAAATGAAATTTGAAATCTCGGCGAACCCATGTCCAATGGACGCCTTTTGGGAAAACTTCTCAGATCTGTCACAAAGAAGTTCAATGTGATAGTGGTTGTCATTGAGGAATCCAAAGATACTGACACACTTGTCTAGGATGAGTTGGTCGGATCTCTCAAAACGTATGAAATGGAGCATGTAGACTCACACTCGAAGGAGAAAAATGTCGCTCTTACCTCTGGTGTCAACTCTAAAGATGAAGATGAAAATACTGACTGGAGAGAGCTCTTTGACAAATTTGAAAGGACCACACTTGGAGAGGAAGAAGTGACACTTATCGCTCAAAAATTCAATCGCTACTTGAGAAGAAAAAATAACATTGGAGGAAAAGCATCAAATTCCATGATGGAGACACCACCTCCAAAGTCCACTGGGAGAAAGTTTCCCAACTTTCAGCCCTCTTCCTCATAATCAAAGACTGGTACTTCTTCCAAGACACTCAATGAAATCCAGTGTCACGAGTGCAAAGGTTGGGGGCATTACAAAAACGAATGTGCAAATACATTAAGGAAGAAGAGTCTCGTTTCAAAGGAGTTTGATGAAGATGGAAGTGACTCTGACTCACCTGATTCAGTACCTTCTCTTTCCGCTCATGTTGCCTGGGATGACGACTATCGAGTTCACAACATCAATTCCAACACCCTGTGTCTGAATGCAGAGGTTGAAAATTTTCGCGATGAATACAAGCAGCTGTGTGTAGAGTATGATCAACTGTTCTCCAAGTGGGGAAATCAGGTTCTGAAAGTGAAATCTCTTACAATTCAAGTTGATAAACTTACTCATAAGACTGAAGATCAAGTGAAAATCATTACTCGGCTGGAAACATCCCTTACAAGAAAAGATTCAGAATTGGAGCAAGTAAGGGCTGAACTAAAAAAGGTTCAAGATACGATTTCAAACCTCAACAAGGGAAAGGAAAAACTGGATGAAATTTTGGAGATGTCATACCCAGAAACTTCTAGGCACGGAATTGGGTACAAGCCGGATCAACAAACTCTTCAAGCTAACCACAACCAAGAATCTGCCAAGCGCCATAAGAAGAGAAGAAGGCAGTTTATCTGCCATCACTGTGGAGATCATGGCCACATTCGTTATGCTGGAAGAGAACTGGGAGGAAAAGTCCTTTTCAGAGGATTATTCAAGATGATGGAACTCGTGATGTAACTCAGGCAGCCCACACCAGAGACAACACCAAGGTAAAACGAGTCTGGGTAAGAAAGGGAGAGATCAAGTGTAACATGATGTACACCTCTTTAAAATCTCACGTTCCCGGAGCCTGGTACTTTGATAGTGGGTGCTCCAAACACATGACCAGATCCGAAGAACTTTTGTCTAACATTGTAAAATTCAAAGGAGGAAAGGTCAAATATGGTGGAGGAGCAAATGGACAAATTATTGGTCAGGGAACACTTCATGTTCCAGGGATTGCCAAACTAGAAAATGTGCTACTTGTGGAAGGGCTGACAGCAAATTTGATAAGCATCAGTCAGTTATGTGATGGAGGCTTTAACGTCAAATTCACACGAGAAAAATGCGAGGTCTATGATGAAGAGAGTGCCTGCATTTTCACTGGTCAGAGAACGTCTGTAAATTGCTACCAAATACATGGAGACGTGTTTTGTAAGTTGTCCCAGCTGAGTGATGCCGAAGTTTGGCATCAAAAACTCGGGCATGTCAACTACAAAATGTTGGAGAGGCTTGTAAAGAAAGATGCTGTGAACGGATTGCCAAAGCTCAACACAAAGATCACCCCTGTGTGTGAAGCATGTCCAAAGGGGAAGCAAGTTAAAGTACCACATCCATATGTTCAGAGACTTACCACATCAAACTGCTTTGAACTCATGCATATGGACCTCATGGGACCACTTGAGGTAGAAAGTCTCGGAGGTAAAAGGTATGTTTTAGTTATTTTTGATGATTTTTCTAGATATACGTGGATCAAATTTTTAAAAGAAAAATCTGAAACTTTTGTGCTTTTTAAAAAACTTGCTAAGAAATTGTGTGTGCGTTTTGGAGTAAGTATAGGAAGAATCAGGACTGACCATGGAAAAGAATTCAAAAATGATTCATTTTCAAACCTTTGCTCTAAAAAGGGAATCACTCATGAGTTTTCTTCCCCCATTACTCCCCAGCAAAATGGTATAGTCGAACGCAAGAATAGATCCCTTGCGGAGATGACTAGAACCATGTTGATTTCAAATGGCATAGCTAAACGATTTTGGGCAGAAGCCATGAACACAGCATGTCACACCATTAATAGAGTGTACTTCAGACCAGGATCTCATGTCACCCCCTATGAACTGTTGTTTGGAAAGAAACCTAACGTAAGCTACTTTCATGTTTTTGGGTGTATCTGTTATGTCTTCAATGATAGAGGGTACCTCTCAAAACTTGACTCTAAAAGTGACAAATGTGTTTTTATGGGCTATTCTCAAAATAGTCATGCCTATAGAGTTTTTAATCTTAGAACACGTTGTATGATGGAATCGGTTAATGTGAGATTTGATAATACTGTTAGTGGAATAAAACCTGCAGAGGATGATAATCTGATTTATGATGAGAGACCTCAATTTGCTATGGATGGTTTAGATGTTGATGCAGGTACAGAAGCTGTTGTTGAAGGTGATGACAGGTCTGGTGACATGTCATCAAACCCAACACTGCCTCAAGAAGAAACTGGAGGACAGACCCCAGTTCCAACTCCTTCCCCAGTGACTCCTGAGTCTGATTCAGATTCTGGAGATGAGGATCCTGGAAATCAAATTGATCTCTACCAAAGAGATATTCCTTCAAGAATTCAAAGAAACCATCCAACCGGGCAAATTATTGGTGATCTTGATCAGAGGAGTACAAGGAAAAGACAGATAAACTTCAAGGAGATGGTAAGGTATGTGTGCTTATCCACTAATTGTTCTCAAATTCGAGATACCTTGTTTCTTTATGAAACAGAGCCAAAACGAGTGGAAGATGCGTTGAAGGGTGATTTTTGGATTAAAGCAATGCAAGAAGAGCTGGACCAATTCGCAAAAAATGATGTATGGGACCTGGTCACAGCGACCGGAGAATACCCATGTCACTGGAACAAAATGGATATTAAAAAACAAAACAGATGAAGCCGGAAACATCGTTCAAAACAAAGCAAGGTTGGTAGCTCAAGGATACACTCAAATTGAGGGTATCGATTTTGACGAGACATTTGCACTGGTTGCACGTATAGAATCGGTAAGATTACTTCTTGCAGTTGCTTGCCATTTAAAAATTTCATTACATCAAATGGACATTAAGAGTGCATTTTTGAATGGTGTTTTGAGCGAGGAGGTATATGTTGAGCAACCCAAAGGGTTTGTGGATCCTCACAAGCCAAATTTTGTTTTAAAACTCAAAAAGGCCTTATATGGGTTAAAGCAAGCTCCAAGGGCTTGGTATGAGAGGCTAACTCAACATCTACTATTTTTAAATTTTAAACGAGGTGAGGTTGACAAGACCTTGTTTCTGCTCAAATCCAATAAACAAATTCTTATTGTCCAAATTTATGTGGATGATATTATCTTTGGTTCGACTAATGAACAGATGGTGAAGGATTTCATTGTTCGAATGTCAGACACATTCGAAATGAGTATGCAAGGTGATCTTACTTATTTTCTTGGTCTTCAAATTAAACAACTTGATGATGGAATTTTTCTATCACAAACCAAATATGCCAAGAACCTGGTCCAAAAATTTGGTTTAGCAAGTGAGAAACCTAAGAGAACATGACCGCCCGTCGTCAAGCGTCAAATTAAATATTTATTTTCCTCGGCTTCTCTCCACTAACTAGTAGTAGTGATAAGTAAGGGTCGTACCCACGAGTAGTGTGGTTAGATTGTGATGATTCGTATTTTATTAAACTGGAAATAATTGGGGATAGAATTGTGAACTAATTTAACTAACGAGATAAATACTAAATAAAACGAGAAAGAAAATGATTAACGAAAAGTTCAATAATAATAAAGGTCTAGTTCTAGTTCAGTTTCCACCCTCGATTCACTCATTTAACCAACCACAATATCGTAATCCATTCATCACATGCGACTAAAGCCCTAAGTAAAAACAAGCTCTGTTACTCGAATTTACCCTTATGTGTGTAATTAAAACAAGCTCTTTAATTAAACCTAATCAATGAACAACCTAGAATAAGCTCTCTAGATTTAATCRATCAACAGCAATAAGAATCAGGTAAATAGGCTAATCTAAGCAATAAACTCACAAGCTCGGTTTATTTAACTTAAGTTGTGTTATCCCTAATGATACGCGATCATTAGTTGCTACAAGTGAAATAGAAATTACGACAATTACACGGGAAGCAATTCTATTTCTAGCACTTGAATACCAATTCCTAATCTAGGTGATCAAGCTAAATTAAGAATTAAGCAATCATAAATTGAAGACAGAACAACACAAACAATCGCATGTGACGAACTGCATAAATTAATTAAACATAGTTCCACGAGGGCTTCAACATCCCTTGAACTATATAATAAGTTTACTCACTCATGGAGTTAAGAAAATAAAAGAAAAGGTTCAGATAAACAAATATAATCCTTGAATAAATAGGAGAAACGATGTGTTGAACTTGAATCTTGCGTCTTGGAACGTCAATCTTCAAGTTCTCTTGCGTATGGATGAATTGGGATGAATTGGAGCCTTTCTGGACCTCCTTAGAACCCTAGGATATGTTATGTATTGTGTTATGTCGTGATTTGGACAGGATTAGGTTAGGTTTATATTGAATTCCTATTTCTTGCCGCCCAAAAATCTTCCTAAAATATCTCGGCCGAGTCGGAATCGACGGAGCATCGACTGATGCGAGCGTCAACACGAACCACCCGCCCGCGTCGGCCTACAGGAGCGTCGACTGACGCTCTTTCCATCGACGCTTCAGAGAGTGAGCGTCGACATAGCGTCGACTGACGGGCCTTGGATCGATGCTTCAGAGAGTTCCTGTCCACATGGCGTCGACATAGCGTCGACTGACGCGTGCACCGACGTGAATCACCCGGTGCATCACTGCACATCGCGTCGACTGACGCGATGCTCCTCGGCATCGATGCGTCATCGATGCACCATCCTGATTCGTGGTTTTCCTCTCGTCGATTCGTCAATCCTCGTCTTTCCACTTCCTTGTGAAACATCCTTCGATAAATATAGCACCAAATACTGCAAAATAGAGAAGAAACATACAATTGGTGCTTGATTGCTCATAATAACAATTATGTGAGAAATAAGCGTATATGATAATGTTAAGCACATAAAGTCACCGGAATTAAACCGTCAATTAGCATATAATTTCTCGCTTATCAGAACACCTCTCGGTAAAGACAAGAAAATGTCAAGAGACGATGTTGGGTCTGGTGTTGACAACACCCTGTATAGGAGCATAATTGGTAGCCTCCTTTACTTAACTGCCAGCAGGCCCGACATCATGTACAGTGTTTGCTTGTGTGCGAGATATCAGGCTGACCCTAAGGAGTCACATTTGAAGGCTGTTAAAAGAATAATTCATTATGTGGAGGGCACTAGTGATCTAGGGTTATGGTACACTAAAGAAAAATGCACTGAATTGGTAGGTTATACGGACTCCGATTGGGCTGGAGATGTAGTTGATAGGAAAAGTACTACAGGAGGTTGTTTCTTTTTTGGGAATAATTTAATTTCTTGGTACAACAAGAAACAAAACTGTATTTCCTTGTCTACAGCCGAAGCCGAATACATCGCAGCTGGAAGTGCGTGTACGCAGCTTCTGTGGATGAACCAGATGATTGAAGACTACGGTCTCCATAGAAATATTTTGACCCTACTATGTGACAATACGAGTGCAATCGACATCTCGAAAAATCCAGTTCAGCACTCTCGTATAAAGCACATTGACATCAGGTATCATTTCATCCGAGACTTAGTTGAGAGAAAAATAATAAGTCCTGAACATGTAGGGACAGAAAACCAGCTCGCAGACATATTCACAAAAGCATTAGACATAGAGACCTTCTCTCGATTGAGAAGAGATCTCGGTATGTGCATAGTATAGTTCGTGTTAGGTTTGATGTTATGACATCCATTGTTATCATCAGACATAACATCTGTATAATTTACATGCATTTTTTATTTTTTTTTCATCCATCATATAAATGCATTGAGTCTGTTTTAAGGAGAAATAAGGTCATGTGTTGAAATAAAAGTGATTACAAAAGGACTAATCTTTTCGATTTGGTGATTGTGAAACTCTCCCGCAGAAACAGGTTTTTCTCCCAGGTCCAAAAACAAAAGGTGTTAACAGCAATTGCTGAAGATGTAATAATTCTCTTCAATTCTTAAAAGGATGAAGAAGAATCTAGACCAAAGGTCTGATCTTTAAATTTCACCTTTTTGATCGATTTTGACGTTGTCATTAACATGGGTTAAGGGGTTTGTTTTCATTGACTTCACCTTTTAAAAATGTTGGGTCTGATGTCATCAGTCATGAAAAACAACACTGATCAAATTCTCTAAAAACATTTTTGTGTTTTTTTTAACCTTTTTAGGTCATACTTTTAGGCATAAATTAAGACATTCATATTTTGTGAATTTGCCTATGTGATGTGTGTTCTGTGTCTCTTATTCAATTCCTATTTTGACGTCTCTTGATTTTTGTTGAGAATGTGGTTATTTGGCTGTTCCAGTGGTGCTACATCGGCAGTGCTGGAAAGGTAATATGAGAATTGGTTTCTTTCCTTTTGTTCACCTAGTTCGTGTTCCTTGTATTTCAATGGTGATGGTTAATCCCGCAGCAAAGTTTCAAGGTGTTTGTCTCTGTTTATTGTATTAAGTGGGTTTCATGGGTAGTTAAGTTTGAGATACAATTCCTTAAGTTGAGGGATAGTGGGCTAGTTATTAGGAAAAGTATTTTCTTGGGTATTTTTTCCTATTTTTTTGTGGGGGAGTTTGTGTGAATATTTTATTTCCTTTTATTTCTTTCGTTTCTCTCTCCTCCCCAATGATAAGATTTTCTTTTGTTAAAATCTGATTTTCTTACTGTTTTGGCCCACCGCAATCCTCTCTACTGGGCTGTCAATTTCCTTCTCAAACTCAAATTCTTCACAGTATCTCGTGTTTTTACCTCTCTCTGCCTTGCGTAGTGTTACAATTTGCATGATGACGAACTCATACTCTGGTTCTAGGGTTCCTGATCTTCCGGCAGGGGTTGCAGGCTCCGATGAACGGGCAGCTCCTCCGTTGCCCAGACTTGGAGGGCTGGACATCCGCGAAGAGATAGGTGTTACCTTCGCGTGACACCCATCACCAATTGTGTCAGAACCCAGTGGCTCCGCCCCAGCGAGCTCTCTCGCCTTAGCTACAGTCTCTACACCATCTGACGCTGCTCCCTTGACCCAGGTGATTTCAGGCCAACATGGCAACGAGATCGACGTCGACAACCACCCTGACCTACCCTTTATTGCAGAAGTTTTTGGGCATTCCGGTGACCCCACTCTGAAGCGGTCATGGCGGTTAAGGAATATTCCTCCGGGGGTTGTTCCGCCGGCGGTTCCTAAGAGTCAAGCAGGGCCGCGTTGATTTGTCCCAATTGAACACATGAATCTTACCGAAGATGTTACCCTTTGCCACTGAATTAGATGATGAGGAGTTTGTTCCTCCGGCGACTATCACGGCTCCGACGCCCTCAATTGCTTCCCCAGCTGGCAAAAATGGTCGTGGGCGTCTAAAACAGACTGTTTCACTTGCGGAAAAGAAGAACCCTCAAGTTTCTATCAAGGTCTCTCCCCATTCGACTGAAACATAGTATTCGAGTCCCCCATTTGAAATTGTGGATTTCTTCACTGGAGAGGTATCCAGCTCGGCTAATCCTGCTGTTCCAAATCCTCCGGTTTTGCCTACGCCACCAACGTCTCCTACTTTTGACACTGTTATTGAACACTCTCCTGATGACTCGGATGAGATTCCTCTTGTGCACCTGGTGAATTCGGTGAAAGCTGCCAAAAAGAAAGGAAAGGGGAAATCCAGGGCTGTCTTGGCTGATGATGTTCAGCAGGCCGATGATGTGACTGGTGACTTCTCACCAAAGCCGACATCCCCAATCCCTAACGTTGGTTCTCCCTCCCACTCACTCCCCGATGATGCGAATGACTCTGCTCCTCAGGTTACAGAGTCTCTACCTGATGAGAACGATGACATTGATCCGGTCTCCGAGGAGGTGGAGATAGAGGATATTGTCCCTCTCTCCGAAAAACTTCTTTCCTCACAGGTTGAGGAGTGTTTCTCGGTCTTGACAACCCGTGGGATGATTGATGAACGGCGTGTCCCTGTTGAGCTGTTCAAGCGTCAAAATTTGGTTGCCTTCCTTGAGCACAAGGGCCTGTACTCGACGATCTACAGCGCCATGCCGTTAGTCCGAGATGTTGTGGTGGAATTCTATGCTAATCTCATGCCATCGGTTGCTGAGGATGCATCTGTCAATTATGGGAAGGTGTTTGTCCTTGGACAGATTTATGCTTTCACCCCTGCATTGATCAATGCAGCGTATGGGATGGATGTTCTCGTGAGGACTCCACTGTTGATGACATGGATGCAGTCATTGGTTTCTTGTCCGGGGGGCTGCTCACCACTTGGCGCGAACAATTGCCCAGCACCCGTTTGACATCGCTTTACTCGGTCTTACATGAGTTGACGATTTTCAACTGGGTGCCGTCGAAGAAATCCACGGTGCTAACTAGACCTCAGGCTCAATTCCTCTGCAAAGTTGGGAGTGGACTTCAGTTCGATTTTGTCCGGATTGTGTTTGATGTGGTTACGAGGTTTGCTTCCTCTAAATCTTCATCATCTCTTTGTTTTCCATCTTTGATTTACAGCATTTTGGAGAGTCAAGGCTTCTCGCCTTTCGCGGATTATTCTCTCACTGGTGAGGTAGATTGGTTCACCTTAAGGAGCCAACATCTCTCTGGAGCCCGCATTGTTGACTTTACCCTGGATTGCACCATTTCAAGTGGATGATGCCCGTGCTGACGCCTCTGCGAATCCTATCACCGGGGATACCATGGTGCAGATGTTTGCCCCGGTTGTCAGTGTTCAAGTGGCTTTTCTCGACACCCAGATTGCTCAGCTGGATAGTCAGCGTGCTCATCTTTTAGATTTGCGGGGTTCTCTGTGTGAGGCTCTTTTGGTTTCTGAACAAAAAGGGGGAGAAAGACAAAGACATGACGGTGCTGATGGTTCTGTTGCTAATGATGATGCTGATGGTGAGGCTGCTACTGTGTTGGCAAGCTTGGCCAGTGACAAGCCGAAGAAGAAGATTCAGAAACAGGTTTCTGAAGAAAATGAAGAAGAAGCTAAGGAAAAGTTAAGCTGCTGGTGAAGGGGCATCTTTGTCATCTCGGAGGGCGAAGAAGGATCGTGCTATTTAGTGCTTTCCTTAGTTTGTTTTGCTGTTGGATTGTCTGTTGAACAATTATTTCCTTTCGTTATTTTTATTACTTATTTAGGGGGAGTTAAACTTAGGGGGAGTTTGCATGGATGGGTTCCGTTTTTCTTTGAAACTTTTTGAATGCGTCATGGTGGTTTTGTCCAGAAAGGCAAAAGGGGGAGATTGTTGGGAATATTATTTTCAACAATATTTTCTTGTTTGTAGTTTGCCTTTCTTAGGACGTTAAGTATTTTAGGACTCTAGATTTCTTTCTTAGTTGGAGTCTAGGATTTTATTTAGTTTCCTTAATACTTTTTAACTTGTTTAACAAAACTTGGAGTCTTATTTATCTTGAGAGACCAAGACGCAAGAAAAGATGCACGACGCATAAGGAAATCAAAAAGGCAGAACACGCACACTACACTCGGAGCTACGTTGCTGAACTACGGGGATTTCTAGGTTGCGAACCAACTGAGGAATTCATCTCAAAAAGAAGCGACGAGTATATTGTGTATCAAGAGTTTGATACAATTTGTTTTATATTTCATATATTACTTTTTTATTATTTTGTATTTGGATTTGAACGATTTGAAAAGTAATATAGTTTTTGGGTTTGAACACCCAAGTTTGTAGACACGTTTGCTTACAAACTGAAATTAAATTTACTGTATTAATTTCCGCTGTTATTTCTGGTATTCAGTTGATGTTAGGTCTGGTGATATTTATCACGAAACCTAACATCAAATATGCAAACTGCATTTCTACAAAACTACAAAATACTTTGACATGAAGGCCTTCATTCCAAGATCCTCTTGTTCCTTTAATATTTCATTGGCAGAAATGAGGGTTGGTTTCGCTACAAGACTCCATCTCTATTGATTTGAGGGTTTCTTCGATTTCCCGATGGGATCTCCTTCAAATTAGGTAAATCCCAAAGAAAAAGGTGCTCAAGGCATGGAAAGTGGGTCCAACTCTCTGTCCTCCAGGTTTCAGATCATACCACCCTTCAATCTTCCAGTATTTTGAGGCTGCGGAATTGGCCTTCGAATGTTTCCCACTCGGGTCCCACCAAGGAACCCCACTTCAGTTTGAGCACTTGATGCGGTAGTGAACTTATCTTTTCTCCCAGGTCTCCCAATTTGATTTTGGTGCCTTCCAATGTCAACTCCTTGAGCGAACGCGGCAGGCTCTCCAGCAATTCACTCGGGATCGGCTCTCTTAGAAAACGGAATGCGAAAG
>BMAC01001212.1:217836-235757 GCA_014905375.1 Phtheirospermum japonicum
GCCCTGCCCACCTCCATCCAATATAACTGGAACCCACGTCAACACCGAACCCGGGGTATTCGCTTTGGGTTCGCCAGGACAAGCTCCTCCTCTCGACAATCATTGGATCGCTCACGCCATCGCTAATCCCTTTCATTGCCACAGCCAAAACGTCCAAGGCCGCGTGGGATATCCTGGCCAACACGTATGGGCGCCCCTCTCGTGGTAGGATATTGGCGCTCAAAAATCGATTACAAAACCCAGTCAAGGGGTAATCAAACCATTACGCAATTCTTACATGGAATCAAGGGCACAGTGGATGAACTCGCTTTATTAGGATCAACTATGGATTTGGAGGATATTGTTCTCAAAGTCCTCAATGGCCTCGATGATCAATATCGTGAGTTATCAAACGCCATTCAAGCTCGCGAAACGCCGGTGTCGTTTGACGAACTTCATGAAAAGCTTTTAAATTTTGAAGCTCAACTGCTCACTCGTCCTGCTGCGGTTAGTCCTCAGCCGCTCACTGCATTCGCCGCTGGTCGCTTCCCGACGTCTGGCAACTTTGGTCGTGGTGGCCACAATTTCTCACGTGGTCGGGGAAAGGATTTCGGAGGTCGTCAATCCAACGCTCAAAGATTTCAAGCCTCCAATAGTTCATCTAACCCTAACCCTCGCCCGTACAAAGGACGGTGTCAACTCTGCGAGGAGACAGGCCACTCGGCTAAACGGTGCCCCAACTTCAACTCCCAACCATTTGCTGCACATGGAGTTTCACCTCAACCCACCGCCCGCCCAACTACAACTCCACCGTTTGCCCACACCGCTGCTCACCCACTGGCCTCCGCTTCTGAGGATTGGATTCTTGACTCCGGCGCATCACATCACATCCACTACTGACCTCGCAAATCTCTCACTTCATTCGACATATGAGGGTCAGGATGATGTCATCATTGGTAACGGTTCGGGTTTACGTATTACTCATGTTGGCACATTACGTACTACGTCGCCTTTTAATTTTGAGAATACTCTTTGTGTTCCATCGATGAGTAAAACACTTATATCCGTTGCTCAATTGTGTCGTAATAATGATATTGAGGTTGTTTTTCATGGCTCTGAATTTCAGGTGAAGGATCGTCGCACGGGGGCCATCATCCTCAGCGGCCTCAGTAAAGATGGGATATACCACTGGCCTCGCACCTCGGGATATAAACCTTCTGCCCTCACGGCATCATCTAAAGTGTCTTTCCTGTGGCATCTACGCCTTGGTCCACCCATCATCTCATGTGTTACGTCACTTAGCTACCTCGTCTAAGTTGTTTTCTAGCTCTTCTTCAACTGACACTTGCATTTCGTGCAAGGTGAATAAAAGCCACAAACTGCCATTTAAAGATTCTAGTTTGTCGTCTACTTCTCCGTTGGAGTTAATTTTTTCCGATGTTTGGACATCCCCTATTTTGTCGAATGATGGTTTTAAATATTATGTTATCTTTGTTGATCACTTCACTAAGTATGTTTGGTTTTATCCTTTACGTCGTAAGTCGGACGTATTGATGACATTCACTCAATTTAAAGCCTTAGTTGAAAATTATTTTACACGTCCAATTATCTCGTTTTACTCGGACAATGGAGGAGAGTTTCAGGGTACCATCGATGTAGCCAGTCAATTCATAGCCGGCAAGTAGCGCTTCGAATTGAAACCTCCAAGAGGTGTAGTTGGTGGAATCAAGCTTCAATGGGATTTGCGCAGAAGCGTTGATTGAAACTACGTCCGATATCGCAGCCATTTTGCTGGAAAAAAAAATGTGGGAAGGAAAAAAAAAATTAGTGCCGGTTGTAGGGTGTGACGAAGACCCTAGAGGCTTAATACCATGTGAGAATAGAATAATTTGATTGATGAACATTATCATTACAAGAGGGGTATTTATACAAGGTACAATAATTAATACAGGAATCAAATAAAATAAAATCAAATAAAATAATATCTCCTAAAGATAATAAAATAATAAAATAATTAATACAGGAATCAAATAATATAATATCTCCTAATATCTCCTAATACATTTTCATTTTCATTGTGTCCATATAAACTTCAGAAATTGCAATTTCATCATAATTGGGGTTAAAAAATAATGGGAAGCTAAAATGTAGGTAAGCCAACTTGGGGTATGATAAGTCCAAAAAGTTGGACCACCAAATATAAGGGGTACTAATCTCAAGAAGAGATCAGCGACTTGAATTGGTGATGAAATATGTCTCAGTGACCTCTAAAGCCCTCCACGATCGTCACAGCGACCTCACCGATCCTGCAAAACAACGCCTAGAACGGGCCGGATTTTGAGCCCGTTAAGGCCCTCCGACGCTTAAGTTAATAAGCGAAATCAAACTCCTCCCTCTCTCTCTTTAATGTAAATAAAGCCGTAAAATAATAATAATGGCGTTAGTTATTAATAAGAGGCATACACCCCTTTATATATAGATAGGAGAAATCCTCCACTATATAGGGTTACCTTACATAAACATAATTTCATTCATACCATGTCTCTCTCATCGACTCTCAATTGGGACTCTTCCCATATGATAAGTTCCCATAAACATGAAACTTCTTAACATATTAACGAAATAAGCCCGGGCATACAACCTACCGGGCCCACATACATATTAAACTTTCAATCAGGCTAAAATACTCAGCCCAACCCACCAGAGATCACGACTCTATATGAGAACTCATCCTCATACTACAGGTTGCTACTCCAGACACATCAACTCGCTTACTCTTAAGGAACAGCATTCAGCTCGTTCACTTCTCAAAGACATAATACAGCTCGCCCATCTTCCAGGAAGCACACCCTCTCCTAAAGATAGGACCACTCTCCACAAATAACCACATACATCACGTAATATCACATATAGACATTTTGGTCCATATCAGCTAGTCCCCCATGTTCTAGCTGATTGAGGTATGAAATCAGGTAGGACATGTGAACATAAAATCAAACAAACACAAACAACAAATGCACACAAACCATCACTTTACCTCATAAAATCATATTTCAGAATTACCCATCTCGATCTCATCGAGCAACAATATCAATAATCCATTATAGATCACACCTGCGACCTACAAAAGACCGACGCAACAAGCTCATTCTTTCGATCACCTTCTGAAAAACAACCTCAAGCTTTTAATCAAATATCCTTCAACTACGGCAATCGGAATCACACAATCACTAACGTACTGAACGACCTCATTTGCACAAGTCCCCGAGTTAAATTTCAAAATTTTACACTGGGCGACCTGAAAATATACCACTTCTTCAACGACCTGCAGACATAACCAGCCTCAATAATTCAAAATCGCCATCATAAGCGAACCATGAAGTTAAGACACGCCCTCTCCTTCATATCCCATCTCTTTTAAAACTTCATTAAATGCTGCCTGCCCCTTTGTCGGACACGCGTCACGCCCTCATATTCTCGGAGTATAATAAACCCAGTGGGCCTAGAAATTAATGGCCCAGAACATTCCCTAAATAAACCCTAATAAATCCCGCTCCTATCTGTCTCATCAATTTTTCGCCTCCCAACACATAAAACCTTCTCACCTTCTTCACTCTACCACTGTACGCCATTCCAATTAAAAAATCACCATTTTCACTTTGTAAAAAAGCTTAACTACTCACGATCGTTCAAGGACCTCATATCACTTCACCGCTCACCAACGACCTACAGCTCGTAAAGAATGTGTAAGTCCTCAGATCCCCTTTAATAATAATTTTAATCATCTTGTTAGATTTACGATTGCATCTGTTGAGATATATCTGTTCTGTGTTATCTGCTTTTCTGTTTATCTCGCGATGGTATTAGCATCCCCAATCGATAATTCACAAACTTCAACTCTTTCTCCTGATTCCGATCCCTCTGAAAACCCTTTTATAATCGAAACTAGGCAAAAACAACCCTTCTTACCTTCTTTCGGCCTCCGCGACGAACCAGAAGGTGATGTAAACTGGTCGGAGCTTCAAGCCCAAACCATAGCCCTCACTAAAACCTCGACCTCAAAAGACAACATCCTTGAAACTCCATCCTCTTCATCATGGGCCCTTACACCCATTCCAGAGGGTATCCCTTTCCCCATATCCAATAAACCTCCCCCTTGCGAGCACTTTAGGGAGAATCCCGTGATTGTAAACACCTCCTTATCCATTGCCGACCTACCTTCTTCGTCTCACACAACCAAGGAAATTAAACACAACTATTGGATACTACCCGACCCTAAGGATTTAGCAAAACTAAAGAAAATTCTCAATCTTCCAAAAACCGCCAAGATAGTTCTACCAGAGGGCCCACACGTAGACCCTCTGCGACCTCCATCCAAACACATCACCCTCTTTGACTCACTACTAATAGCTGGTTTAGATTTCCAGCTCACCCCTTCTATACTGAAATCTCCAACCTGTATAATATCTCGCCCTTGCAATTAACCCCGAACTCTATGAAGTACCTGGCTGGATACCTTTTATTGTGTGAATATTACAACACTAATCCTTAGCCGGGCTTCTTTCACTTCTGTTTCCAAATAAAATACCAACAGAATTCCTTCTATCTCTCCACTCGCTCAGGACTAGCTCGCTTCCTTATAAACCCCCCTAAAAAAGTCCCCGAGTGGAGAAAAAACTTCTTCTTCATTCACAACACCGAAAATTGGCCCTTCATAACCGAGCTGAAAAACCGTACTCCCAAACAATATAAACCAACCACCTCCAAAGAGTGTCCCCATCTATATAAAAAATACTCTGATCAGCTCAAGGCATGGAGCAAACACCCTTTTGATAATTTGGTCATTGGGTTTTGGTTGCATGGGTTGTAAGCGGCACATATGCTTAATAAAATGTCACATATAGGGAATGTTGGGTCTTAATGGGTCTATAATAAGGCGAATATGGTAGAAAGTTGTATGTCTCGATATAAAAGTATATTATAGTAATATAGTATTATGGTTAATATGGATAGGTCGGTAATGTTGTAAAAAAAAGTTCCAATTTACTATATAAATATGGTTATTATAGTAAATTAAGTGGAAAAGAATCTTAAAAGGAGATAGTTTCCTAATTATGGAGATTAAGTATGATTGGGAGATAAAAACCCTAACTTCGAGCGTACGCTCTCTAATATTTGTATAGGCCTCGATTCTTAATAATTCCTACTTTTTTTGTTCTTATTATCATAAGGTTTACAAGTTACTAACTTAAGTATTGGTGGTCCTACAACATGGCTATACGGCTTGGGTATTTTTGCAAGTCGATCGTGATTTGAGAAAATTGATTTGATGTGATTCGATCTCTTTGTTAGTGAACCAGACTTAGTCGCATCGATGTATTTTCACAAATAACAAAATTTACTTATCTTTAAAATTTCAGACTTTTGGTGGAGATTGATATCTTTCTCGTGTTATTTCTTCCTTCTACACTATTAGCGAACAATTCAGGTTTCCCATCAAGAGTGGTAGCCGAAAAATAGTTGTATGTCATTTCCAAGAAAATGAAATATTCTTCTTTAAAATGTTTGGTTTAAATTTGTATGGTTTTCTTAGGAATGCACAAAGTGGCAATATCAAATCGAGTTACGGATATTGCCTCACTACGGTACTCACGGTTAAGAATTGTCTTTGAGATAAAACGATTTACGATCACTTTGACCTTCAGCGAACATAATTATATTCGAAATTTCAAATACTAGAAGGAATACGATCTTAGACAATATGCTTAAATGTTATTGAATGGATGATGTTTCAATGTTGTTGTAAATGATCATCACAGGGGCCTATTTATATATTGTAAAAGGTTTTAAATTGAAACAACACGATGTTTGAATGACCTTTTCAAGCCAAATGAAAGATAGAAGAAAGAAAACAAAGAACACTCTTGGGTTTATCAATCCAAGAGGTTCGAGAAGGAACAAGGGAAAAATCCCAAGTGGCAGCCATCTCTCTACTGCTGGGCGTCTCTCCTTTTAAAGGCACGGAAGTGGGCTTGCTCGTTTAATGGGCCTAGGGCTCTTAAATTCCCAAAATTGTGATGGCACTGGGTAACTCAGTGTGGACAACATACCTAGTGTCAGCGATAATACATCAGCCAATCCGGTCGGATGTCAGATCCATTCGACCGGATGTGACATCCGACCGGATGTGAGGCATGTAGGCAATTCGGTCGAGACATCCGATCGGACGTGGTTTTAGTGGGTCAATCCGGTGTGCTAGCACTGGGTAACCCAGTGTGGATAACCAGCGTCAGAGGTAATACATCAAATCGTGGCCCAGTTTATTTGAAACTCCACTCGTTGGCCCGCACTCGTCCATCTCAAGACCAAAATGCTTCAAAGTCCCTAAAATAAACATAAAATATGGTAAAATAAGTTGGAGATACATAAATATGAAAATATGCTCGGTCTATCCAACCTATATCGAAATTAATAACAAATCCAACTAAAATACTACCCAAATATATATAAAAATCAAGATAAATGCATGCTAATCACTATGCTCTCTGAATCATGCCGCTGAGACAGGATCAAAATGACAACGCCTAGATTTGCCAATCGGTTGACATGTTGCCACAATAGATAGCTGTCCTCGAGTCGCTGATGGATACCATCGCCGCTCAGATAACTGCCGAACTGGATGTGTCTTCGCATGACGAGGACAAGACTTCTATTGATAATTCGTTTACACCGTTCACTCCAGAAGATGATACCCTCATTCGTTGGGATCAAGGTTTCAAACTTGATCTCCCGGAATTAATTCACTTGAGGCTTGGAACCTGATGCTTTTCTCGATTAGTTGCTTTGCTGCCATTGAGGAAATCCTTACTTTTAAGGAGGGATCGGGGTCGTGCGAGTGCGTGATGGAAGCAACTCAATATCACACGTAGTCGCCAAGGCAGATTTTGCATCACGTCATGGGAAAAACTCACCAAATATCTCCACCGTTTAATTATGCACGCGTGCTTTATCAGAAACTTCAAAACCTACAACACGGCTCGCGTACTGTTGACGAAAATGATCAGCTTGTCTCACATTATATCGGTCAGTATTCGGCGGTCTCTGCCTTAATTTATTTTCACGATAGCGTTGAACATGTCTGTGTTTCTCTTGTGTCCATCTCCGAAGCGCATCAACGGACTTTATATTGAAATACTAAAACACCACTGTTTAGTTTACTTTATTTATTGAAATACTAAAAATTAAGAGTAAAATAGGAAAAACAGAAAAAACTTAAAAATATCAAGTACAATTATTTTATCTTGTTAATATTTATATTTTTGTCTTCCCGCTTATCTTTGGGTAATACCAAATAGAAAGTGAAGTTTATGACAGGGAGAAAACAACCAGGCTTACATAAAAGGCTTGGCCTGATATTGTTTACCGACTGAGAACGATCTCTCGTCAAGACTGGTGGAGAGAGTATCTAAAGTCCAAGAATACCAGTGAGACAGAGCTGAATAGTTGTGCACCTGAAATAGGAAAGGTAGGAGTTATCCCAATTAATCTTGTGCTATTCTCGTCGCCGTTGTTCGAATTTATTCAATGGGGTGTGTTCTAGATTTGTTTGTGTTTTTCCATGTTTAATTTTCAGAAATTGACTGAAACAAGTTTTGTCTCCCCTTCAGGATTGAGTGGTTCAGACTTTTGTT
The DNA here is from genome assembly GCA_014905375.1 of Phtheirospermum japonicum. Classification (NCBI taxonomy): domain Eukaryota; kingdom Viridiplantae; phylum Streptophyta; class Magnoliopsida; order Lamiales; family Orobanchaceae; genus Phtheirospermum; species Phtheirospermum japonicum. The sequence goes on from BMAC01001212.1 coordinate 225,507, forward strand.
ACAACGAACTTTTTTTCTAGATGACCTATTTTTATTTTGACATTGATTGTCGCTTGTTGGTTGATGGACACAACTTTTGTCTCTGTTTTCAGAACGATGAATTTGAATGTTTTGTGAAACGTGAAGATGATGATCATGTCGATTGGAGACAGCTATTAGAGCTCCCGGGTGATGATGTTTTTGTTTCACCTCGATTTATTAAGGTACGGTTTTGTCTCTTTTTCATCAGAAACTGATTGTTGCCTTTTGACTGAAGCAATTGAGTTTCTTTGAATTTGTTTACATCCTCTTTTATCCTGCACTAGAATGTTTTAGTTCTGAAATTGATACGCTTGTCTTTTTTCAGATGGTTGAAGTCTGGTTTTTTTAAGCGTCGCAGTCCGATAATGGACATTTTGAGGATAAAACAGGAATTGGTAGGAGACGACGACTATTGATGAATTCGCAATCGATGCCTAACCCTGTGATTGGCAACTATTTATCTTTTGAAATGGGGGTCCTTTAGAAAAAACATGTTCCTGGATTTATATAATGTTCTCTATCGAGCCCTTCTGTTGCACATCCTTGTTAAAAGTTTGGTATAAATATTGCAATTATTTATTTCCTCAACAATAGCATTTATTTTATTATATTTTTTGAAACTGATTATTAATAAAAGAAAATCATTTCTGGTTTTTCCCATCCCCACGAGTTGTACTGTGATACGTCAAAAATTGGCAATGGGTTTATTGCATGCTCTAGCTTCCCCAAGTTTGTTTAGCCCCGTCTACTACACTTTTCTTTTTTTTTTTTTTTTTTTTTTTTTTTTTTTTGTTTTATTTCTATTGCATTAAATTGGTAATTATTAGATTTTTTTAGGAAGCCATGTGATTATATGTTAAGGGTCTCTGAAGTGGCTAGTGATTTTCGTGCATCCTCGATCCGAAGCCGACTCTGCCCAAAAGGAGAAAAACAAACTCCAGCGCTTAGATAAGAGAATACGTTCTCGCATCGCTTGAGAAAAAGTGTTTGGCCGAAGCCAAAAAGAGGTTGACCCACTTCATTCGCCAAYCGAATGATCTTCGCTTCGCGGGAACAACAAAAACCACCATCTCGCTTTTTCCTTTCTTCTTCGGTACTATATCAAAATTCTCAATTTTGGTCCTAATATACCACAAGTTATGAATTGCATGGGCTGTTCCTGTGAAATAAATCAAGTAAAATTAGGAATAAAAATTGGATTTTTTATATAGTTACCGAACTATTTTGCAAACCGTACATTTTGCGGGATAAAACTTGAGATGTTTAAATAATTACATGATTTTTTTACGAAACATATTCTTTATAGAGGACCATTTTGCTACCGCCCTAAAGTTACAATAGTACTTATGCAATTTGCCAAAAGAGAACACAAACGATAATAAGAACTTCACAAGTCGCTCCACAAATAAATTCTTGTTCACTACACTAAGTCACTAATTACAAAGTCCCTGCGCTCAAAAACCAGGAACTTATACTCCAAACTATTCATAAAAAGTAGCTGAAAGTCAAGACTTGTGATCTTAACCAACTACCAGGAAATAGACAATGGATTGAGTCAGTTGAGACGCAAAATTACCTTATTACAAGAACATAATTCTACTTGTACTGCTTTGGAGTGCATCATCTAGTGCCATAATCTGAGCGCACCCCATTGCATTCTTCATCATCAATGGCAGCACACAAATTTTTCCAGATTGGAACTAACATCGTGGCAGGAGGATTTAATTCCTGGTACAATGAAGTTAAGATTAAATTATCCAAAAATAAAATTAAAAAATCTACCCAGTGATGAGAAATTACTTAAAAAACTTGAACTTTCAAAGACCCTTTACCTTGAACACCTGCAAAAGCTCATCCTCTCCATGTAGAATTAGAGAGAGAGACTCCAGTAGCAGGTAACTGGAGTCACACATTCATTCAGGACAGGTTTCAAGATCTTGCCAATTGGAACAAAGTGGCGAACTGTTTTCCTACTGATTCAAACAAATCAAATATAATCAGAAGAAGTGTGAAGAAAACAAGTATCCAACAACATCATGAATGTCAAGTTGAACAACGGAAAAGCACAGACCAGGTTGGTGATGTGTCAAATTTATTAGGGAAGTGAAAATATTTATGGTTTGAAAAAAAAAGGACCATTTTATGAAATAATGTGGCATCCTTGCGCAGGAGTTATTGTAATTTTCTCTGTACTGTCTGAATTTTATTGTATGTCGCCATGGAATAATGATATTTAGTTAAGTTTTAACCAAATTTGCTAAATAAATATAAAATAAAATAATAATACCTATAATATCGCAATGTTTTTGGCAAAAAGAATTGAAGATTAGCCATCATTGTAGGAAATACAGAAAACACTCGAATGAGGAAGCAACAGTGCTGTCACATACAACGGAAAAATAAAGCATTACACCTTCTGTAAGTAGTCTCAAGCTGAACCCCAAAAGCTGGCAAAATTACAACAGACTCTGTTACAGAACAAAAAGAAAATAAAAAATAAGGCAAAAGGAATGAAAATCAATGACTTCCCAACAAAAAAAAAAAATATATGTAACTGATGTTTTCCCCTCAAGAAAATATGTGTGTTCCTTTTATTGCATCGTTTTTCCCCAAGAAAAAAACTTGTATACCATATTACTGCAAAATGGCACGAGAGTTTAAACCCAGAAATTTCAGTACAGTGAAAAGACCATAATATCACTGAACAAAAGAATACGATTGTGCTCGTTCACAATCTGCAACAGTTTTTTATGAGCATGGCAAGCTCTGTCAAATTTCAGACACTTACAAGTCACCGATGATGGGACAAAAACATCAACCACTATAAGGATTGGTGAAAAATAACATTAACAGAGAGAATCAAGAACTTAGCAGCTATCACAAAAAATGTAACGGCAACTGTTCAATATAAAATGTTTATTTTTTGAGATATATGGAAGATTGTGTCTAACAAAGACGTGGATAGCTTATTCACCTAATTTTGAGCATGTGATTCACATTATTTTGGGACACAGTCCTCTGTTTCTCATCTCAGCTCCTAACCTTTCTCAACTTGCTTCCTCAGCAATTGTCTCAGAAAGAAACCAGCTAAAGCAATGCTCCCCAGAAAACTAGCAACTGGCTTGTCCGGCATCAATACTTGGAAGACACTCGTATTCTAAATATTATATACAAAATATTAATGATATATACCTAAATCTGCATCATTGACTATGATATTACAAGCTAAAAGATTTCACATTTAATATGGACAAAACATAAATATGCATACTAAAAGCTTGTGCAAATCAAGAACAAAATAAACCTCAATACTAATTCAATTTATTTTCCCTTTTTTCAATGTTCATAATTGTTCACTTCAATCAAGCATATTATTTAGACCAATTATTGGCATGACTTCTGAATTTGTTGAGTGAAATCTAAACAGAGAAAAAAAAAAAAAAAGAAACCCACATGGAGCTGAGATCTTATCAAGCATATAGATACAAAATAAAATACCTCATAACCAAATAGTTACTACTGCAATTGTACATGGACGCCGAAAACTAAATATACCTGCAAGAGTGTGAGAATAAGAAGGCCTATGATGGCAAAAAGAAGAGCATATGTGCAGAAAATGAAACCTCCTCCAGCGCTTCTTGAAACCATGATATGGTAAACATCAATGGCTTCAGGAGGGGCCTTCGCATCATGTACATATGTGTATCGACCTTTTGTGATAATTGATGGCTCCATATTAGATTCTGTTCTCACACAATCTGAAAAGGAGTTGGGAAGGGTTTTCAGTTGAGTGTCTTGTAGATGTGAATAGGTGAACCATGGTTAGTAAATGAATAGGACAAAAAAAAAAAAGAATCTCATCTCTTAGGGTTTACACTTTCTATGTAAAACCAATAGTGCCAAAGTAGTGGTTGGAACAACCAAGTTAAAATATCTTTTTTCAAACAAGTTAAATCACATTTTGGACATGCCTAATGTATTTTTCTAGAACAATATATTCTTTTTTCCAAATAAAACCAATCAATTGCTAGAGCTATTTCTTATCAAAGACAATTTACAAAAGTAATAAAATCTTTACCCCTTCATATGCAACAAAATTCAAACAACCCCTTCACACTTTGTAAAAATAATACATCGCGGGTAGTTAGGGAGGTTCTTTTGTAATTACCTCAAACCTGAGGGGTAGTTTTTGTAATTCACCCTTAAATCATTAATCTGACAGAAGTTTCTTAAAAGTTTCTTATTAATCTCAGCCAAAGTGAAACTTTTAAGTCTTCATAAACTTAGTTCAACTCAACCAAAGTGAGCCAAAACTCAAATATGCCAATCAGTGGTATTTTAAAATTAGAAATTTAGAAGACATTAATGCAATCAGGTTTTCTATTTGAAAAATCCCATATAAAATCAGAGGCAACTAATTAAAAAAAAAATAAAAAAATCGAATACAACAAATTATAAGAAAAATGAGTTTTCTATTTGAAACCAAGGAGGATTCTTACAAATTTCTTCATCGAATAGGTGGCGGCAGCGGCGGCGGCGGCGGCGACGACGAGGGAGGGATCGGGGGTTTGATTTGTTAAGTCTAAACTCTAAAGTTTGAGATGCATAAAGAAGCAAAAGAAAAAAAGGGCACGGAAACGGGTTGGGTTAAAACCTGAAACCGTGACAAACCCTCCAAGTGGGGCGGGTTAAAATCCGGCCGAGCGGGGTAAAGGTTTATATGAACTCGCGCATATATAGATAATTAATTTGTATAATATATTTATGTATTAAAAAAACATTACTCTCTTCTTATTTATTTATCACAAAATCATGAGAAACATTGGAGCATACAAATTATTAATAGTTTTTTATATCATTTCGATTTGTAAATATAAAGTTATGTACAAATTATTAATAGTCGAAAAGTTGACTAGTAATAGAAATGCCAAATATAATATTTCAACAATCTATATTCAATTTTGTATAACTACAAATATAACAGAATATTATGTATCATTTCACCAATTTGCAAAAATTATTTCGCATAATATTTGTACATGTCGTTCTATGTTTTATTGCACTCAATTACAAAATATTTTGTCCTTTTTATTTTTTAACCAATTTATCAAAATCATTTCGCCTTATATTCATACCGGTCTTAGGCGTTTGACACGAAGAATATCTAATTGCGTCCTGTGAAAGTAACCCACAACCTGGGAGGGTGTACGAGAAAACCCTCAACTAGCCCTGCAAAAAGCAAAATACACCGCTTGCTACCCACTCCATTGCTCAGTCCTCGACCGATTGAATTAATCAGGTACTTCTTGAATCCCTAACTTTTGAAAAATTCTAGTTAGGATATATCACTAAGATCTTATTTCTTCGATTTTTCTATATTTACATTTATTGATGCTATTTTTACTTAGTTTTAAGTGTTAAAAAACTTTAATTTGTTGAAGAGAAGATATTTTTATTTTTCCAGAAAGTTTTCACTTGCATAGGAGACGACTGGTTATGAGTAATTTGTATTTTCACTTTCAGAAAACTTTAATTTACTGGAGAAAAGAGAAATTGATTTATTTTTAAGAAAAAAATAATTCGAGTGGTGTATGTGCTATTTTGGGAGCAGTGCCAGTCTGTAGAAACCATTTTTCACAGGAACTGAATATGAAAAAGGGGGGGGGAAATCGGTTTTCACGAAAAATTTGGCTCGATTTTGGGTTGAGGATTTTGGTTGACCAAATACCCCTAAATTTTAGAGGAAATATCCCTAAACAACACTTGGAATTTAGTATTTTGTCAGTTAGTTGGAGTTTATGTGACTCGTGTGTGAAATTTTGTAGTAATTAAAGGTCAAATTTTACTTTTACTGTGTATTTTGAAAGTATTTGTTGGTGCATTGTTTGATTAATCAGTTTTATGGTGGTTACAGGAGAAAATGAGTAAGTCTCACGCAGCCATACAATTTACCAAGCATCCATACATAGAAGATGTTGGTCCTCGTAGGATGTAAGTTGTTTGTCACTGTATTATAATTAATTTGTAAATCCCTTAAGATGCTTTGGCATCTGTAGTGAATTGATGCTGCTGGAACCACCCTGTTCATTTGGCCTTTACTTGCTATTTTTCCAGTGAAAGCATTAAATTCTCAACATTCTATGGAACTGAAGTGCTAAACGCTGGCGAAGTTCAAGTTTCTCATACGTCATATTATGACGAAAGAGGAAATCCCATTGACAAGGTTAACTGAAATGTTTTCTTCTAAATGATTCTGATTGATTTTATCGGTCATCGTAGTCGTTTTTTATGTGGCTCTCCTATTCCCTTCAAATCCACCCATGCATTAAAATACAAAATTAATTAAAATATACAAACTAAAATTTTATATCTCTTTTGAAGTCGAGAATTGTTCACCCGGTATCTACCGATTAATTAAAATACACAAACTAAAAGTTTTTTAAATTCACAATCTCTTCAAAATGATTTTGAAAGTGATTTTTTTAAGTTGAAGTAGAATTTGGGTCATATATCTCTTCAAAATGATTTTGAAAGCGATTTTCTTCATATAAGTGGGTCTTTAAGTTATATTCGCGTATATATATAAATTATTTCAAATAATAGTAGTTTTCAAATTTTTATTTTTTAAATAGATAGTTTTATAAATTCTCATAATATTTTATTGACAAAAAGAGTGGGCTCGTGGCTTAATGGCAGGTCCTTCAAAAAGAAAAAGAAAAAATAGGAAAATTGAAAAGTACAAAATGAGAGGAACATCCTTTGCCAAAATAGGAAATGGAGCATAATTCTTATTTTTCTGACAAATATCTAACAAAAAAGGAATACTATTAATTTTAAATTTCGGAAACATAAACTGAGTGGGATTTGGACAGTCTCAAAATGGATAGAAACAGCAAACATGTAACAGCAGGCTGATAACTGATTAATGTGTTTTCCGTAAATATTATCTCAAATCCATCTTTTTGATTCTCTCATTTATTTATTTTGGATTCTCTGATTATTTATTTGGATTCTATCATTATATATATAATATATACACACAAACACAGTGTTTTATCATCTTCTCTGTATTCTTCTCTGTTTGGTCAGTTTTATTACAATGATGATTGGGTTGGTGGGATTTGTGTTGGGTTTGTTGATAGTGAGGTGGGTGCTTAGGAATGTGAATTCTTGGGTTTATGAGAGGAATTTGAGTGAGAATATAAGGTATAATCTGCCACCTGGCGATTTCGGTTGGCCATTCATTGGCGTCATGTGGCCCTTTCTCAGAGCTTTCAAGTCCACCAATCCTGATTCCTTCATTGCCACCTTTGTTAAAAGGTTCTTACTCTTCTTTTTTTCCTTATGTTCATAAATTAAATGTGAAAAATCAATCAATTTTGCAGATTTGGGCAAACCGGAGTGTACAAGGCGCACATGTTTGGCAATCCAAGTGTCGTCGTTACTTCGGCAGAGGCGTGCAAAAAAGTGCTGACCGACGACGAAGGTTTCAACCCGGGCTGGCCCACTGCCACGGTGAATCTTATCGGGCGAAAATCATTTGTCGGCATTTACGACGAAGAGCACAAGTGGCTTCGCAAGTTAACCGCGGCCCCGGTGAACGGATTCGAAGCGTTAACCGTGTACATGAAATATATCGAAGAGAATGTTATCGTGACGCTAGACAAGTGGGCAGACATGGGGCAGATCGAATTGTTGACCGAGCTCCGAAGGCTTACTTTCAAGATCATTATGCACATATTCTTGAGCTCGGAGAGCGAGCATGTCCGGGAGGCGTTGGAGAGGGAGTATACAACGTTGAATCACGGAGTTAGGGCTATGGCGATTAACATACCTGGATTCGTTTACTACAATGCACTAAAGGTGGTTCGATCGATTGATTGATTGATTTTTGTCTATTCCTTATTATGTTTATATGATATCGACCGTTAATTATTTTCAGGCACGTAAAAATCTGGTGAGCGTGCTTCAAGCTGTGGTGACTAAACGAAGGGAGCAGAGGAGGTTAAGCGGGCRAAGTGCGAAGAAAGTAGATATGYTGGATGCTCTTTTGGATGCTGAAGATGAGAATGGTAAAACATTGAGTGACGAAGAGATTATCGATATTTTGGTTATGTATTTGAATGCCGGGCATGAATCTTCAGGGCACACCACTATGTGGGCAGCCCTTTATCTACACAAGAATCCCGATGCGTTCAAAAGAGCTAAGGTAATCATGTGTTAGTTATTTGTTTATACTGAATAATGTTATGGACGACGACGACGACAACAACAACAATAATAATAATAATAATAATAATAATAATAATAATAATAATAATAATAATAATAATAATAATAATAATAATAATAATAATAATAATAATAATAATAATAATAATTATTCAGGCTGAGCAAGAAGAGATTGTGAGAAACAGGCCAGAGGACCAAAAGGGTTTGACACTAAGAGAAATACGTAAAATGGATTATCTTAATAAGGTTAGCAGCACAATCTTCATGAATTAATCCTAATGATCAGCCTCACCATATCACATACACTATGGATTGCATGCTCCGACAGGTAATTGATGAGACGCTTCGTATGGTCACGTTCTCACTGATGGTCTTCAGAGAGGCTAAGAAAGATGTTAATGTTTGTGGTATGCAAGCTGCATTCTTTTTTAATTAAAAACACTAAAAGTCTTTTAAAAATGTTTTCAAACACTCCCTTAAAATCTTTGTTGGCATTTAATTATCTACCTGCAGGTTACACTATTCCTAAGGGATGGAAAGTTTTGGTTTGGTTTAGAAATGTTCATTTCGACCCTAAAACATATCTGGACCCAATGAAGTTCGATCCTTCAAGATGGGATGTGAGTTTTTAAGCCCTATTTTAGTCATGTTTCCTTTTGTTTTCTTTCAGTTTACTATCTTTCATGTATATTTATTATTTGGATGGATATTTGTTACCTGTAGGGATTTACACCCAAAGCAGGAAATTTCCTACCTTTCGGTGGCGGAAGCAGATTGTGCCCTGGAAATGATCTTGCCAAGCTTGAAATTTCTATCTTCCTTCATTATTTTCTTTTGAATTATGAGTGAGTTATAACATTTTATCATCATTTCTTCTTATCTCACAAAAAAAGAAAAGAAAAGAAAAAAGAAAAACCCTCATCGATCGCAATCGGTTCTTGGTTGACAGGTTTGAACACCATAATCCTGCAAGTCCATTGATGTACCTGCCGCATACGAGGCCTAAGGACAACTGCCTTGGAAGAATCAGAAGGGCTTCTACTTAAACAAGAGATAATGCATCACATTTGGCTTAATTTCAATCTACATTACTTTGTTTTATCCTTTCTTGAACTACATTTTGTGTTTTCCTCAATTTGAGGGTTTTATATCGAACTAAATTAATTTGTGGATGATCACACATATATGCCTTGAATAGTATCATTTATTCTAAATATTATGCGCATCATCAGACTTTTTGGAGTTATGATAGCTCAACTTTTTTTTTTAAATGACTAAATCTATTTTATTAAAATGCAAAATATTATCGCATTTGTAATTTCAATAATTATTTTTCAAATGAAAATTTACATTATATATTAAAAAGAAAATTAAGCCACCATTGTTACAACGGCACATCATTTAAATACAGTTTGTAAATATTATCTTATCGCACAAATATAGGGATAATTTCATTTTTGGTCACTTTAATGTTAGTCAACATCAAATCACGTCTTCAAAATTAGCAAATTCATCAAATAAGATCCATTTTTATCACGTTAGGGCCCATTTGCTGATGTGTCATGATTATTTATTTGTTTTTTTATTTAATTTTAAATATTAAATGGAGGAAAAAAATTATTTTTGTCCTTCCCTATTCAGTCACAACAACAACCGAATCGTCAAAGCCAAAACCCAAAAACTCAAGCTGACAGCCTAAAATTATCGTTTATTTCACCCCATTCAAGATTCACCAAAATATGCAATGCCATTGGTTTTCATGAATTTTTACATTTTACACAAAGGTTGGAATTTAAATGTACCACATGATATCGTTATACATTAATGAAATCGCTGGTGGAAAACGTTACCAGTAACTAGCATATAATGCACATCCATTATATTATATATATGCTAACCTAACGAATCAAGTCTAAACACATTATCCCCTTTGGTAAAATATATAGATCGACTCGAATAATAAATATATTAAAGTTGTTGACGAGAATTCATGGGTGA
>BMAC01001212.1:236427-251772 GCA_014905375.1 Phtheirospermum japonicum
CCAAGAACGTATATGCGCATATCTTCCTCAAAGGATCTGTTATTTTCTGAGCATAAAAGAGTTGTGAAAATAGTGACACACAAGGAATCAGATCTTGATTCATGATCTCTTAAAAGAGAGATCAAAATATGATTTTGAAAAACTCCCCAGAGGCAAGAATTAGAAGGTTCAGAAAGCTTCACACTCCGAATGAGATCTCAAAGTACAGTTTTATAAAACTCATTAAAAGCATAGATCAACTTAAAAGCATGGATCAGATAGTTCAGAAAGTTTCACACTCGAGGAATGAGACCTCAATAGATCAACTTAAAATCATGGATCAAATGGTTCAGAAAGCTTCACACTCGAAGAATGAGATCTCAAAGTATGATTCCGAAGACAGACTCAGAAGCAAGTAAAAGAAGGTTCTCTCCAATTGTACTCACTGATTTCTTCAGGAATTGGAAAAAAGGAATATCTCCTTGAAGTTTTGTATTAACAGCTCGAGGAACTTAAAATTGAGTCGAAAAAGTGATTTTGGAAGATAGAAAAATGCTGCCATTATTATGAGTTGTAGAGGTTTAAGTGTATCTTGTAGAGTAGAGATCGTTGTTTAAAGATTTTGTTTCAAATATGTATTATCAGGATATGTATGCAAGCATTTAGAACTTAAATTATATGCCCATAAAAAAAATATCTGGAAAATCTACATCTAATATATAGAAATGAGAATCTGCAAGGAAATGGTATATGCCTACACAACTTTAGATTGAAAGGTGTAATAATCAAAGAAAAAGTTGAGGGAAAAAAAAGTAGAAACGTAAGCTTGATCCGGAGAAGAAGATTTTAAAACTGGGGTGTCTTTTGAAAGAAAAGGACAATAGAGACAAGAAAAGAGACCTGAAAAAGAACTTTCGTGAATTAGAGTTCGCTTTGAAAAGAAAAGAAGAGGAGTTAAAGAAAATAAAATCAAAAAATCATAGGAAGATATCCTGTATGTAGTAACTATAAAGAGTAAGCCGCAAAGGAGGAACATTCTACACGAGGCGTTAGTGAAGCAGCGAGAATGACCAGGAAGTGCGATTTGGTAATCTTTCTAATATCATTACCCATGCCAATGACTAGGAAGTGCGATTCTGGTTCAATGGCATATTTCTAATATCATTACCCCTGCCAAAAAACATGGTTCCAGTATGTATGTCATCCGAAAATGACTTTTTATACCTTCATGGTATCTGTCACAAACCTAGTTTTATATTGTTTAGTTTTGCATGAGGGTAAAATGCATCCTAGGTTTGTGATTAATCCTACTATATATATATGTTGTAGTTGATGGCTATAATCTCTATTTCGTTTGGAGGGTTTAGTTTTGAAATGTTTGTTTTTAATTGCTAAAAGACAAAGCCCGTATTTTAAAAGGACTATCAAACTATTCCGAATAACTGGATGTAAAATAACACTCGTCAGTAATTCAACCCATCTAGTATTTTATCATTGAAACTATCAAAATCTTTCGATGCACAAATGATTACTTATTTATATAAGCTCTGAAGGGAAAAAATTTGGTGCATCAATTAAGGTTGTCCTTCAATGCTGCTTGTTTGTGCAAGATAATAACTTTCTTTGACACATTCCAAAAATTCAATGATACTTCTCATAAGATGACTATAATTGTTTTGTTAGAATTTTGTCTTATAAAACATATTAATTAAATTCTTTGATTATCTTCCAATGTCAAAATGAATGTATGCAGTATTTTTATATGTTGATTCTGTCATTCAAGTTAATCAGAACAAAGGTTAGCATTTAAAGAAAAGTTTGTGATCATTTGAGTATCGCAAAAAGTGTTTCGCATAACTTTAAACAAAATCATGTGTTTCTAGCAGAATTTCTAGTTGATTTGTAGTAGGTGTATGATAGCCTCAAAGATTAAGGTAATCATGTTTAAGTATCAACTAAGATGAACATGGTAGGCTTGATAATGAGAATGAGCTAGGGAAAATGAAGTTGTTGTATCCTAGATATTCGAATGCGAATGCAGATGCATGATTACAAAATTTGAAGAAGATAACTATGTCTCGCATTATACGATCCGAGTTCGATTCCTTGACCCATTTCTTTGTGGAACTAGTACTTGTGAAAGATACGAGTCAACAAACTGTTTATAGAGTAAAAGGAACAAAATTTATCAAGTTAGAGAGAAGTTGAATAGTCTCAGTGCCTACCTGAGAGAACTGAAAGTGATCAAAGAGAATAATAGATGTTATGCATATTTGATTCTTTTGATATCTAGAGTGGCTTATCAGCTGATCAAAGATTATGAAGCGGTCGTACAGTCTCTTGAGAGTATGAAATAAGCTCTTCCCACACTTGATGAAGAAACTTTCAAGTGGTTTTTTTGGACGAATAAAATTTGAGAAGTTCGAATCTTATTGCAAATGAGGCAAAATCCTCTTATGGCCATGGTTCGTCAATCCTACAATAAATGATGCAAGGGCTATTAATGAGGTCAAATAATGAGGCAGTAGCTGAGTTGGCGATCAGAGAGGAGCATCAAGATGGCAAGGTTGTAGTTGATAAGTCTGCGATGAGAGAGAAGCAGGAAGATGATAATGGGAATGGTGCAATGAGAGAGTCGCAGAAAGATGATGATGATGGAATGGATCCCTTAGAGAGAAGCACGAAGATGATGATGGGAATGAAGCCTGTGGAGAACGGGCTTCAATCGAAGAAACACATGGCATTGAAGCTAATGAAGCACGTAGAGATGACAAGAAGGTAAAATCGGTCTTTGATTAAAATATACTTTCATGCATTACTATAATTACGCCAAAGTTATAAGATCGATAGACAATGGAGTTGATGGTGAGTGTGGTGGGGGGATATGGAAGAAGGAACGTTAATTAAGTATAGAGATTTTCAAAGGCGAAGAAGGAGCTAAGGATGTTGAAAGATGTTAAGAAATTGTGCCCGGAAGGCAGTGCGTATGTTATGAGGACCAAATTGCCCATTTATAAACAAATGATGAAGGAAGGTGGCTAGGATGTTCCGGTGTATGATTTTGTTGTGGAGCGTGGCATACCTTTTGCGGAGCGGCTAAAAGATCGAATTAAAGCCTTTCATGGCCGCTCAGTGGAATATCGAACGAAGCCTGAGTGGTGGAAATTCATCAAAAAGGATGATAAACGTCTCTTTTGTGGTGTTGTAAGGGGGTTATGGGTTTTGTCGAGTGTAAATTAATCGTGTCTTGGCCTTGACCTTAATCGTGGAATTGACATATTTGTATGTGATTTACATGTAAATTTGTACGCCAAGATTAAACCATGTGTAGATGATGAGGGTTTTGAATTTCCCAAGGAAGAGACCAGCCAAGTTAGAGATATTAGAGGCCTTAGAAATATCTTGAGTTCGGTTATTATCTTTCCATTTCATTCCAGGAAGTATAGTAATTTGGATGCATTTGTGAAGGAGGTTCTTTCCGAACCTAACCCTTACTCATTAGATTTTGAGATGCGCTTAATTTTTCAACTAATCAATGGAAGATACTTGAATGAAAAAAAAACTAAAATGATCCCAAAAAGTGTCTCTTAAACTCACATTGATCACAGTTGTATATACCGACATTTATGACTAGGCGAACTTTCTCTGATGAGAAGGAAGAGATACAATTGATGTGTTTGTACCAACAAACATTCGAGAGATGAATGCATTGAAAAATGGCGTGACATGCTGCTTCAAGTATACAAATGATTCTAATAAAGTTTCCAAACTCGGGAAGAAGCAAAAGTTGAAAGAACAAGCATTTTGAAAGAAAATGACAACAAAGACAAGAAAAGAGACTGGAAAAAGAACCTTCGTTACTTAGAGTTCGCTTTGAAAAGAAAATAGGAGGAACTAAAGAAAATAAGATCAGAAAATCATAAATTATACACTGAGGTTTAAGAATTGAAAGGAAACTCAGGCCGCAAAGGAGGAGCATTCTAGACGAGGTGTTAGCTCCCAATAAAGCGGCGAGCCCTTAGACGAGAGTCTTGATGATATGTACTAAAAAGTATAATCTATGAACTAAAATGATCGCAGAAAGTGTCTCACTAACTCACATATTATTAAAGTTATATATACCGATATCTATGACTAGGCGAACTTCTCTGGGAAGAAGGAAGAGATATAATTGTACCAACACACTACACTAATATGGTTCCCTTGAGAATTTATAACAATAAATTTTGTCCACGTGAGAGGTGGGCAAACATTCGAGAGATGAATGTCATGGAAAATGGTGTCACAAGCTGCTTTGAGTATATATAAATGATTTTATCAAAGTTTCTAGACTCAGAGAGAAGCAAAAGCTTAAGGAACAAAAGTTAGAAACCTAAGCTGATCTGGAGAAGAAAATTTTAAAATTGGGGTGCTTTTGAAAGAAAAGAACAACAAAAACAAGAAAAGAGACTTGAAAAAGAACCTTCGTGACTTAGGGTTTGCTTTGAAAAAAAAAGAGGAACTAAAGAAAATAAGATCAAAAAATCATTATGTATGTAGTAACTAAAAAGAGCAAGTTGAAAAGGAGTAACATTCTACACGTGGCGTCAGCTCCCAGTGAAGCGGCGAGCATGGCCAGGCCTTAGACGAGAGTCTTGGTGATATGTACTAAAACAAGTATGACTAAAAAAGTAGCCTCAAAGATTAAGGTAGGCAGGCATATGTAAGTATGGACTGAAAAAGTATGAATTAAAATGATCGCAAAAATTATCTCACTTAATCACATTAATCACAGTTGTATATATGACATGTATGACCAGACGAACTTCTCTGGGAAGTATAATTGGTGTTTTTACTATTATCTCACCTAATCACATTAATCACAGTTGTATATATGACATGTATGACCAGACGAACTTCTCTGGGAAGTATAATTGGTGTTTTTACTAGCACACTACACTAAAATGGTTTCCTTGAAAATTATAACATTAGCCTCTACCAGAGTAGCGTGAATGAACAAACTCATCCACGTGATGGGTGGACAAACATTCGAGAGATGACTGCCTTGGAAAATGGCATCACATGCCACTTCGAGTATACAAACGATTCTATCAAAGTTTCTAAACTCAGGGAGAAGCAAAAGTTGAGGAACAAAAGGTAGAAATGTAATAATCAAAGAAAACGTTGAGGGAACAAAAGGTAGAAATGTAAGATGATCTGAAGAATAAAATTTTAAAACTAGGGTTTGAAAGAAAATGATAATAGAGACAAGAAAAGAGACCTGAAAAAGAACCTTCGTAAATTAGAGCTCACTTTGAAAAGAAAAGAAGAGGAGTTAAAGGAAATAAAATCATAACATCATAAAATATACACTGAGATTCAAGAATTGAAAGGAAATTCTCCTGTATGTAGTAACTATAGGCGTTAGCTCCCGGTGAAGCAGCGAGCATGACCAGGAAGTGAGATTCTGGTTAGATGGCAATCTTTCTAATATCATTACCCCTGCCAAAAAACATGATTCGGGTATGTATGTCAACCGTAAATGGCTTTTTATACCTTCATGGTATCTGTCGCAAACCTAATTTTATACTTTTTAGTTTTGCATGAGGATAAAATGCATCCCAAATTTGTGATTAATCCTACTATATATGTAGTTGATGGCTGTAATTTGTATTTCATTTGGAGGAGGGTTTGGTTTTGAAATGTTTAGTTTTAACTGCTAAAAGACAAAGCCCGTATTTTAAAAGGACTATCATACTATTCTGAATAACCGAATGTGAAATAACACTCGTCAATAATTCAGCCTATCTAATAATTTATCATTAAAACTATTAAAATCTTTCTATGGGCAAATGATTGCTTATTTATATAAGCTCTGGAGGGGAAAATCTTGGTGCATCAATTAGGGCTGTCCTTGAACGTTGATTATTTGTGTAAGATAGTAACTTTTTTTGACACATTCTAAAGATTCAATGATACTTCTCAAAAGATGACTATAATTGTTTTGTTAGAATTTTATCTTATAAAACAAATTAAAAAAACGCATTGATTATCTTCCACTGTCGAAATGAATGTATGCAGTGTCTTTTTATATGTTGATTCTGTCATTCAAGTTAATCAGAACAAAGGTTAGCATTTAAAGAAAAGTTTGCGATCATTTGAGTATCGCAAAAAGTGTTTAGCATAACTTTAAACAGAATCATGTGTTTCTAGAAGAATTTCTGATTGATTTGTAATAGGCGTATGATAGTCTCAAATATTAAGGTAAGCATGTGTAAGTATGAACTAAAATGGCCATGGCATCAAGACTCAAGAAATTTCTCCCATCTGGTCGCACATTTTCAACATTCACAAAGAATCTCCCCTTTGGTCCCGCCATTTCAACATTCAAAAAGAAGAAACCACCATTGACATTCAATCCCCTGTCGAGCACAGTTGCGACCCGCTGGATTCCTAGTGTTTTCACGGATCGTTTGGAGAACAATCCATATTATACCTCTCCAGATATCCCTTATCCGATGACCTTCGCTCTCCATTTCGTTGACAGGGCTAGACCTAACCCCAAGCTCAGTATTATTATCCACCACCATCTAGGCCTTTCATTAAGAGACATCCCGCTGACAATGTTGCACATGCTTTTGGAAGGGTTCTCTCTTTGCACGAAAATACGATGGCCCATGCTCATGAGCTTGGGCATTTGGTTATATAAAGCTCTAAAATATGGAGAACCGGAAACTGTGGATGCCAAGGCTGATATCTTCTCACTTGGCATCATTTTAGCTGAGTTAATCTTGCGTTCAGTTTGTGTTGGGGGTCAGGATGCTGAATTGAAGGAGACATTGTCCAGCATAAAGTTGAATGCCATTTTCAACAAGGATGTAACAATATTTGAAGCTCCACTGATTGAGATTCTCCGATCGGATGCTTATGGGCCACTAATTGACCAATTAGTGTCATATGATCCTGTCGAGCGCCTACCACCTTAGAATTATTGTTGAATCTAGAAAAAGTTTGTCGAAGATCATTGACTTACGGACTGCCTGTCAACTCTTAGAGAGTGATGCTTCACCCAGCTGGCTGGTGTTTTTTGATTGCATGGACTGCATTAGAAGCTTTGTTTGGCTGCTGTTTTTTTATTGTATGGACTGCATTAGGATCTTTGTTTGAAGTGTTGATTGGTTTTGATGCTCGTAGCTATGTTATATGTGAAGATATCCAAAGGCTTGAAACCTTTTATTTTCTTTGTTTATTTAAGATAATCACGAATTATTTTTCATATGCTGAAAAAAAAAAGTATGAACTAAAATGTGATTCGCCGCAGCTACTACGCGGATGGGTCGCCTAAGGAAATGGCCCAGGCTCATTTAGGGGAAGGATGTTATGATAATACAGTGAGGTTTTAGCAAATTAGGGCTCTCTTAGGCGATCCTATAAAGTGTTTTCGAAGTATGGGCATCACTGCCAAGTAATTGAGTACCACTACGTGACTCTGAAATACAGGAAGTTAATTAGGTCAATTCTAAAAATACCGTGTTCCACCTTCATTAAAAGAACGACTCTTTGAATGCGTTTTCTTTTTAAAATAATGTATATCTTCTTGACAAAGATTATAAAATTAGTGATGACTGTCTGAGTGATGCATTTTCTAGTCCTGAATCCGAATTCAATGAATTTCTAATGATTGAGAATGCCATTAGACACGAGTTGTTTGCCGGATTTGAAAATGTCATCCCAATTGACATGCTCGACCTACTTCAAAAATTAAGGACCCCTAGAATAAAGAGGGATTTACTGCAAAATGACACTTTTGATAACTCGGCATTTGGCTATAAAGTCCCCTGCTAAGAGGATTGCATTTTACAAAAATCTGTGGCACAAGAGGCATACTTTGGAGCAACGTGTGTTTAATGCAATCTAAGTACCTTCTGTTCATGCGATTAACTATGACCCGAGTGGTATGTATCGAAACTTTCTTTGGTGTACTGCTTCCGGGCAGTTTTAGAATGCAAACGAAGAAGGCAGGTCGTGTATCAGAAGGATGGATTTGGGCTATTGTACTGCTGACTTAGCAGTTCATCTTTATGATCATGTCCAAAACACAATTGGAGAGAAACTTTTAGATGAACACATGGATCCAATGGTTGTTTCTGCCAGAGTTACTAAGGTTCCAGGATAATGCTCGCACTATCCTAGGTCATTTTTAATGTGGGGCACTGCTCGTGGGTAAAAGCTCGAGGAACTTAAAGCTGAGCTGAGAATTTGATTTCGAAAGATACAAAAATGGTGTCGTTAAAAAGCTATGAATTGTAGAGGTATAAATGTATCTTGTAAAGCAGAGATCGTTGTTTAAAGACTTTGTTTCAAATATGTATTATCAGGATCTGTATGCAAATATTTAGAATTTAAATTATATGCCCATAAAGAAAAATATCTAGAAAATCTACATCTGAGATACAAAATTGAGAATCTACAAGGAAATGGTATGTGCCTACACAACTTTAGATTGAAAGGTGTAATAATAAAAGAAAAAGTTGAGGGAACAAAAGTTAGAAACGTAAGCTGATCTGGAGAGGAAAATTTTAACATTGGGGTGCTTTTAAAAAAAAGGACAATAGAGATAAGAAAATAGACCTGAAAAAGAACCTTCGTGAAAGAGTTCGCTTTGGAAAAAAAAGAAGAGGAGCTAAAGAAATAAAATCAGAAAATCATAATATATACACTGACATTCAGAAATTGAAAGAAAACTCTCCAATATTTAGATGGCAATCTTTCTAATATCATTACCTAGCCAATGACTAGGAATTGAAAGAAAACTCTCCAATATTTAGATGGTAATCTTTCTAATATCATTACCCTGCCAATGACTAGAAAGTGCGATTCTGGCTATATGACAATCTTTCTAATATCATTACCCTCGATAAAGCCTAATCCAAGAATGCTGAATCCTGGACAAACATTGGTATGTATGCCAACCGTAAATGGCTTTTTATACCTTCATGGTATGTATCGCAAACTTAATTTTATATTATTTAGTTTTGCATGAGGGTAAATGTATCATAGATTTGTGATTAATCCTACTATATAGTTGATGGCTGTAATTTATATTTCATTTGGAGGGTTTGGTTTTGAAATGTTTGTTTTTAACTGCTAAAAGACAATGCCCGTATTTTAAAGGGACTATCAAACTAATCCAAATAGTTTAATGTAAAATAACACTCGTCAGTAATTCAACCCATCTAGTATTTTATCACTGAAACTATCAAAATCTTTCGATGCACAAATGACTGCTTATTTATATAAGCTCCGAAGGGAAAAACTTTGCTGCATCAATTAGGGTTGTCCTTCACTGCTGCTTGTTTGTGCAAGATAATAACTTTCTTTGACACGTTCCAAAGATTTAATGATACTTCTCAAAAGATGACTATAATTGTTTTGTTAGAATCTTTTCTTATAAAACATATTAAGAAAATTCTTTAAGTTAATCAAAACAAAGGTTAGCATTTAAAGAAAAGTTTGCGATCATTTGAGTATCGCAAAAAGTGTTTCGCATAACTTTAAACAAAACCATGTATTTTTAGAAGAATTTCCAGTTGATTTGTAGTAGGCATATGATAGCCTCAAAGATTAAGGTAATCATGTGTAAGTATGAACTAAAATGAACGTGATATGCTTGATAACAAGAATGATCTAGGGAAATTAAAGTTTTTGTATGCTAGATATTCGAATACGAATCCAGATGCCCGATTACAAAACTTGAAGAAGATAACTATGTTTCGCATTGTACGAATGGAGTTTCTCTCTCCCTCAAAATTCTCCATAAATGGAAAATCAAAATGAGGAGGTAATTCAAGTCGAAGGTCTTCCTCAACTTCCTGATGACATTATCGGGGAGATTATAGTGCGATCCTCCCCCGAGTTGATCGCAAGCTTTAATGTCGCTTCCAAGGATTGGAACATGTTCACGTCATCTGCTGATTTCACGATCAGATATTTTGTAACGCCCCGATTTCACTTTAGTTTAAAAATGATTTATATTTTTAAAATAATTAAATATAAGAAGTCTTGGCGTCACAATAAATGTCAAATTTCGTAATTTTAATATAAAAGATCAAACGAAATTAGAAAATTTTCTTTAGGTTCAAAATCACGCAGCGGAAAATAACATTCATAATATAAATATCTAAAACTCCACCAATGGAAAATAATTTAAAAACACGCATTTATGTCTAATTCGACTTGTAATCAAAACAATAAAATAATTTAAGAACATAAATTCAGTGTCAATGTTTTATTCATTTCCTCGTCTCCCATTCACTCGATATCGTCGTTGGTACCTGAAAAAAAATATCGTTGATTTGGGATGAGTTCAACGTACTCAATAGTTACACCGACATTTCCATGCAAAATCATACAACTCAAATATAGCACAATTAACCATAGAATTCGCAAATTTTAACGTCGAAAAACAGTTGACTGCAGCTAAAACGCGGCGAGTTTCCTCGATGACACTTTAGGTCATAGGCACATAAGGCCCCTGGTTTTAATCAATAGGTATAGCACGCCGGGATGAACCCGATGACAACTTTTGGTCACAGACAACTTTAGGTCTACGTCTATATTAGATTTTATAAACATCGAACTTCATGATACACATAGCACGTAGATTTAAGCATGTAAAATTGAACATAGATAAGTCGGTGGTCCCTACCTCGTAAAATGTCGTGGAAAGTCGAGTGAATGCACGTATTGAATCCTAAGTTCCCTTAATGCTCGTCACCTATTCAAATAGAAAGTATATTTGAATTAGTAATTTTCCTATTTAAAATAGATATCATAATAATAATAGTAATAATAATAATAATATAGATAATAATAATAATAATAATAATAATAATAATAATAATAACAATAATAATGTTAATAATAATATAATATAATAATAATAATAATAATAGTATTAATAATAATAATAATAAAAATAATAAATTGGACTGGAAAGTATTTTTATAATGTGTTTCGGGGCTGGATTGGGGGTTATTGGAAAACTGAGGGCTCAATCGAAAGAATGGAAAGAGGCTGGGGGTTCAATTGAAAATATTGGATAATGAGCTGGGTTAAAAGGGGAGCCCAGCCCTTTCCTCCTCAAACCCGTCTCCTTATTTCTTCATTCTTTCCCCCAAATCGCCCGCCCCCAAATTCCCTTCCTTCCCGTCCAGAACCGGCGCAGCTAAGGAAAAATCGGCGCCCCTCCCTTCTTCAATTCTCGCCGGCGGCTAAAGGGCTGACTCCTGGAAGCGTTTTTCCGGCGTAAACCCGCACCGGCAGACAGTGACGGCCGGGTGCGATTGATTTCCTTCTCCGTCCAGAAATCGGCGCAGCAAGGGCCCCCTTCGGCTCCACCATGGCGGCGTCTCGGCGAACGGCATTAGCGACAGCAGAGTCTCGGCGGCTCTCCGCCTTCTTCGGCGTCAACGTGGTGGCACGATTCGTCGGCGGCGACGGGGTTATGGGCCAGGGGGTTCGCCGGCGGAGACAGTGGTGGCTCTCGGTTTTGCACGGGCCGGAGCAGGGTCTCGACGGTGGACATCCACGGTGGCAGCGGCTCCGACCGCTGTTATGGGGGAGTCGACGAGGCGAGCTCGGGCTGTGGGTTTTGGGTCGGTTTTGCCGTGGTGGTTTGCAGGTGGTGGTGATGTCGAAAACGTGGGCTGCTGGGGGTTGTCGGATGGAGATGGTTGGCGACGTTGCTGTGGCTGTCGGCGACTGGAAGTCGGGCCGTGGTTGCTCGGGTATGGACAGGGGTCTGGTTCGGTGGGTTGGCTGGTGGTGACGATGATGTTGAAATACGTGGGGATTGTTGGGTCGCGGTGATGGGGCTCGGCAGGGAATCGTCGGAGTTGGCGATTGGTGATATTGGCAGGAGATTGGCTGGTGTTTGTGGTTGGAATCGGCAGCCGGTTCGGTTACGACGGCTGCCGTATTATGGTTCAGAGCAAGGTTCTTGAAAAAGAATAAAAAAAATTTTAAACCACAAAAAAAAAAGATTACCTCTTGCGGCCGTAGGAAAAACAAGACGAACTTGGAGTGAGGCGTTAACTTTAGGATTTGTTGTTAATAAACTTAGTTTAGGATTTAATTAAGGAAGGTTAGGGTTGAGGTCCTGGTGGGCTCGGGCTAGTCGTTTGGCTCGTTTTCAAGTCCAAAAGAAARGACCCAAAAGACGTCTTAAATTTTTTTAAAACTGAATAAGCCCATTAGTACTWTAAAWGATTAAGAATAATTATAATACAATTAAATGTAATTATTCTATAAATAAAAATTTATTTCATGGACAATTCATTAGTAATACAATTAATAAGTTGCTAATTAATTATAATAGTTCCTTAGAAATTTATAATGAACTATAAATTCGCTTAATTWGAGTTTCAAATTATTTATAATAACTATAGTATAGATAAATTATAATAATTTTAGAAATCACAATTATTTCATAAACGACTTAAAAGTAATTCAAATAAATAATTAAATTACTAAATAATTATATTAATTTCTTAGACATTGATAATATAATTTTATTTGGAAAACGAATTATAAATTCGTTTAAGTAGCATTCTTAAGTTATTTAATAATTAAAATAGGAATTTGTTTTATGGCGACGAGCTTGAGACTAGAACTATATTTTTTTTTTGTAATGCATGATGAAAATTTAAATAAATAAAATAAAATGCATTGGATTATGGATGTTACATATTTGGAGCGCCAGAGATCCATATTCTTAGGCTTTTCACAAGATCGTGCTATTGTGGCAATGTTTAATTTAAAACTGGGGAACGAAAACTTCGATCTAGAGCGTCCATGTCAATGCCCTGTGAGCGCCCGTGCTGTTTTATGTTGTGCTGAAGGTTTTGTCCTACTGAGCACAAACCGGAGGGAAATTCTTACAGAGTCAGAATCCAATGTGTTTTGACTTCTGACAAAATCCTCATTCTTCTAAACCAGTCGTACGCGTGCTACCATTCTGCTGAACGTTCCTGGTTCAAAGATTCTGACCCTCCTATTGTAGGTTTTTTCTGTGAGCCTGGATTGATGGTTGAAGGAAAAATTTTCTGGATGAGGGAGGATTGTAATGGTACCATGATTAAAGGGCGCGATATCATTTCTTATGCTGACCAAGCTTCTTCTGCCGGACTCCAGATACTCGAGAAACCTGAGGTTCTTCAGAATTCTTTAAATAAATTTAATCTCTTGGGGCAGGGAAATACTTATCTCTCATACTTGGATGTGGATACAGAAATTTTCTGTAGTTGGAAGAAGAATGAACTTTAGTGGTCTGTATTTGTGAAGGTGGAGAATGTTGGTTTAGCATTGCCAGCTCTTCTGTTTTATGATGAGGGTACAGTTGTTGCTAAGCTGAGTGGCGGGCACTTTTTTGTCTATTTCCTGACAAGTAGGAGTTTTTTTTTATCTCTGAGAGCGTTCATGTAGTTTCTCTTAAATTGATCCCATTTTCCGGTACGATCAAATTCTTTGATACAAGAACTCAACCCTGTCGGCAGGTAAAGGGTGACTGAGACCAGTTTCTTCGCTAGGACTGTAGATTCCTGTGCAGACTCTTGTTTTTCGCTTATTATGAAACACGCTTCACTAGGACTGTAGATTCCTGTGCAGACTCTTATTTTTCGCTTATTATGAAACACGCAAGAGTCTAATCCATGGAAGGTAAAGGAGACGAGATATTGGTTTTCATTAAATCTAAACAAACTTAAACTTCGTACTATGCTCAAAGCCTTTAGGCTTTGTAACTTTGGATTTCTTCTTTGCTTTAGTCTCTTAGCATGCTTGCCTAAAATCGAACATATTAATTGATGATTCTGAGTGTATGGTAAAGTTGGTTCTCATAGTAATGTACCATGTCAATTTTTAGTATATGCGGGCACGGCATTGGTACATATGATGGATGTTTTGATTTGTTATGTTAATTTTGTTTTTTGTTTTTTTAAAAAGGCTATAAAGGAGGAACATTCTACACGAGGCATTAGCTCCCAATGAAACAGCCTTAGATGAGAGTTTTGGAGATTTGTACTAAAAAATGTATGAACTAAAAAAAGTAGCCTCCAAGATTAAGGGAGCCATATGTAAGTATGAACTAAAATGATCGTAAAAAGTGTCTCACCACTTGACATTTATTACAGTTATTTATTCATTCTCTTCAAAAGAAATCTCCTTGGAAATCTAACATGAACAGGTTCTCCTTCTTCAAAATATGATCCTATGAAACTCATTTTCCCCTTTATCAGATTCTCGGACGAGGGCATCTATGATCTCTGAGGAAGGAAGATATACAACCTGTGTTTGAAACAACACACTACATTGAGATGGTTTCCTTGAGAAATTATAACAATAGCTTCTACCTGAGTAGCGCGAATGAACAAACTCGGTTCCCTTAGAAATTATAATAATAGCTTCTACCTGAGTAGCGTGAAGGAACAAACTCGTCCATGCGAGGGTGCTCAAACATTCGAGAGATGAATGCCTTGGAAAATGGCATGACATTCCGCTTTGAGTATACAAATGGTTCTATCGAAGTTTCTAAACTTGGGAAGAAGTAAAAGTTGAAGGAACAAAAGGTAGAAATGTAACTGATCTAGAGAAGAAAGTTTTAAAATTGGGGTGTCTTTTGAAATAAAAGGACAAAAGAGACCTGAAAAAGAACCTTCGTGGCTTAGAGTTCGCTTTGAAAAGAAAATAAGAGGAAATAAAGGAAATAAGAAGAAAATCATAAACTATAAACTCTTTTGTAATTATAAAGAGTAGCATGGCCCTTAGATGAGAGTCTTAATATGTAGCCTGAAAGATTAAGGTATGAATATGTAAGTATGAACTGAAATACAACACAATATGCTTCAAGCCTCCGCTTTTCCACCGGCAGCTGGTGCATTCTTTTTGCCGCGTTTTCACACAGCGCCCCGACGGCTCGCCCTCTCAACTGTTTTTGTCACGCCCCATTTTCGAAAAGTATAAATTTTGATTATTTATAAGTAAAACTTCCAAAATAAAGGCGCGAGTTTTCAATAAATCACAATCACAATAAATTTGAGCGGAAGCGTGAATAAAACTTAACATTTATTTAAAATAGGAGATTCACTTACTGAATCAAAATAATAGCTATTTAACTGTTCATGAACCCTTAAATGAAAAACACATGTCTCAATCTTTATTTTAAACTTGACAAAAATTAAAATACCAATTCATAGAAATAATATTGAATATAGCATCTTCGCATCCACCGCCTCGTACCACTTCCAACTCCTTAACCTGAAAAGTTTGATAATAATGGGTGTGAGCTTTCAACTCGCTCATGTTTAATGTTGACAAACAAATCCCCAC
>BMAC01001212.1:258894-288253 GCA_014905375.1 Phtheirospermum japonicum
TGTTTCATATACACTAAGCCTACAATTCAAATTCAATTGAATATTTTCTACTTTTAATTTTAATTGATTTAAGAAATTCTATTTAATAAGATTTATAAAATGATTGTAAATTCTATTATGTACCTGAATTTTAAAGACTATTATATTGTAGTTTTATTCTATGTAAATTATCTTAAATTATTTTAAAATCTTACTATAATCAAATTAATAAATTTTAGTTTTAAATAATCTAAGAACTCTTATTAAGTGAATTTGTGATTATAGAATATGATAAAAATATATATATAATTTATTTGGTAACCGAATTGTTAAATTCGATTAAATAGAATTCTATGGGTTTTGAATTTGAGCTTTGGTAAAAATAAAATAAAAGTAATAACGTTTAAATTTGGCTTTGGTAAAAAAATTTAAATAAAATGAAAATAATGTAATTGGATTTGAATAAAAGGCTTATTGGACTTGAAACAATAGAATTTAAATAAAAAAAAAATATTGGGCTGAAAATTATAAGGAAATAAAAACTTGGGCGTTACAGTTTTCTTTCCACCCCTTTCCCACCTCAGTTTGAAACAAATGACTCCGACATTCGCCATAAATAATATGACAGTGGTAGAAGATCTAGGTATTATTGTTGGAGAAGATATAGATCCAGGTGTATTGAAATACCTGGAGGTCATGGCATGATATGAAAAAGCTTCCAAGAAGAATTGATCTTTTTTTTGAATATGAAACGAAGATGGAGTTAGAGATTAATGGGGATGGGAGTGCTGGGAAACTTGTCATCAAAAGAACAATAAAAGAAAAAGGCTTGTTGTTTGATGTTGTAACAATGTTTTTTAGGACTGTTTTCAAGCTTATTTTTGAAGGGGTCTCTTCAATATTTTTGAAGGGGTGAAGGAGGATTTATTCAAGGGTATTTTTGAAGGTGACACGGAGGAGGGTTTTACCTTGTATATTTTGACTAATTGGATTTAAATCATTAGCTTGTTGGGGTTTTTATTTTTATTTTTTATTATGCAAACACTCAATTTGGGGTTTTTACCTTAAATATTTTGACTAATTGGATTTAAATCTTTATTTAAAAAAAACTATGAGCTAAAATACAATATCAATAAAAAATGTTGAGAACTAGGGTTACTAAGGCTTATCGTCTGATTTCGTCCTCCTCAACGAACAAACTGAGCTTGTTTCATTTTCCGAAATTCAAATCTGCTTGTTTAATTTTTGTTTTTTTTATTGTTCTGTTCTTCTCACCCTTTTTTACTTTCTTTTTATGAATATTGTTTTTCTCTCAGACCATGACCAAAGCCAACCCTTTGCTATCCCCATGCTAATCATCCATAGCCTATTTCGGGTTCACTAGGTGCTTTGGCTAATAAGATGTCCGGTTTTGCTCTACTGGAACTTACAATTCTGATGTTTTTCTCAAATCGTTTGAGCATGCGACATTTGGCGAGCTATACGAACTGAATGATGGGACTTTTGTTTTTCATCATCTGACAGTTTCTTTTGACTGCAGCCACGAATTGTGCCTCAGTGAATTCCTCATGCCTGCGAATGGGCTCACCTCAACTCTATTACATTGCCTTAAATCTCCCTCCATGGCTCTTTTGTTGGTTTTCAGACATGTTTTATTCTTGTTGTCTTAACTAAAGTACAAGGTTGATTGACTTGACTAAGTTTCGATTTCGTTTGTTTTTCTAGAACTTGGGCTTGCGTTTTGTAGGATTTACTTTTCACTTAATCCGCAAAGGTAGTAGTATCTTGACATCTGAAAATGGTTTGTTTTTGTCCTTGTGAAGAAGTATTGTTATGAACTATCTTGTTTTATGTTTGAGTTGGTGCATTCTGATGTGTTTTTTTTTTTTTTTTTTTGAAAAAAAAGTTATGAACTAAAATGATCGCAAAAGTCTCACCAAACTCACATTTAAAAAATGATGCTTCACTTTTTTTGATCATTTTAATTCATACTTTTTTTGTTCTTTTTTTTTCATTATAAACTTGAATAGACATTAATAATTGAAGATAATTATACCTTCATGGTATCTGTCGCAAACCTAATTTTATACTGTTTAGTTTTACATGAGGGTAAAATGCATCCTAAATTTGTGATTAATCCTACTATATATGTAGTTGATGGCTATAATTTGTATTTCATTTGGAGGGTTTAGTTTTGAAATGTTTAGTTTTAACTGCTAAAAGACAAAGCCCATATTTTAAAAGGACTATCAAACTATTCCGAATAACCGAATGTGAAATAAAACTCGTCAATAATTTAGCTCATCTAATATTTTATCATTAAAACTATCAAAATCTTTCTATGTGCAAATGATTGCTTATTTATATAAGCTCTGGAGGGAAAAATCTTGGTGCATCAATTAGGGCTGTCCTTGAACGTTTCTTGTTTGGGTAAGATAGTAACTTTCTTTGACACAATCCAAAGATTCAATGATACTTCACATAAGATGTCTATAATTACTTTGTTAGAATTTTATCGTATAAAACATATTAAGAAAACTATTTGATAATCTTTCAATGTTGAAATGAATGTATGCAGTGTCTTTATATGTTGATTCTGTTATTCAAGTTAATCAGAACAAAGGTTAGCATTTAAAGAAAAGTTTGCGATCATTTGAGTATCGCAAAAAGTGTTTAGCATAACTTTAAACAAAATCTTGTGTTTCTAGCAGAATTTTGTGGTTGATTTGTAATAGGCGTATGATAGTCTCAAATATTAAGGTAAGCATGAGTAAGTATGATCCTGTGACATGCTCAAATTCATCTTCACATGAGTAAGTATGATCATGTGACATGCTCAAATTCATCTTCACAAAATCAAATTCATCTTCACAAAATCAAATTAGCCATAATAGTTATCCTAGTTGTACCTATTTTCTAATATAATTCCAAACACACCCAATTTTGAATATGGCTGGGTGAATTCGAAATAATCATTTTGTCGTAGTTTAAGTTTAGAAATAATATATTAAATATGAGGTATAATTTGTAATTATTGTAAGATACGTCCTTAGTTAGGGTAATTTCTCATAAATTTGAAAGGTACACACTAATACTAATTATAAAAACTACCCAAATGTTTTTTAATAATTACAAAATGCCCATAATATATAACCTAGTTATACCTAGTTTATGAAGTATCCAAACATGCCCTGAGGTATAACCTATAATATTGTTATACATGTAAGTACAAATAAACATTTATTACATAAAAATCCCAGACATTTTTAATATTTTCAGACTACCCACTTAGTTTACAGTAAATACTTATAAAAATATTAAACAACAATCAAATAAAAGTTGCCACTTCTGGAAACATGAATAAAATGGTACACTTATAAATAAGCAAAGAATACCTATAAGATTGCCGGAAGTGGCAACTTTTATTTGTAGATGACAAATAAGTAGAGGAAAGGTCAATGACCAACTAATTAAAAAAAATAAAAAAAATAACCTCAAAATTCATAAACTAAAAATCATATCCAAATCAAAAATATATAAACAACTTATCAAAAAATAAATATTATTCTTGTAAAGTGATAGATAAAATAATATAAAAAAAATAAGAAACAAGGAACACAATTATGTGTGTGTGTGTGAAGATTAATAAAGTGCAAAACCAATAAACAAAAATATAATACACTCTACAATACAAATGAATTCTTAAAAAAACATATATAAACTCACATTAGACAATAGATGAGTTTGATAGAGATCTGGCCCATGACAATGATCGCGTTTCTCTGTATGTGAGTGTTCTTTTAAAGAATTCCTCACAATCTCATCCATAAGTTGTGGAGATAAATCAATAGGTTCAAAATCATCTAGCAATACCCCGAAATGGTGTTTCCAGCAGACGACTTCATATCATTTCTACCTTCCTACAGAAAAAGTAAAAGAAACAATAAACATCAAATTGCTTCTACAGTGGTTTAGAGACTTTGAATTACACACCTTAGTAGATTCTTTCTCT
This sequence comes from Phtheirospermum japonicum, assembly GCA_014905375.1. Lineage (NCBI taxonomy): Eukaryota > Viridiplantae > Streptophyta > Magnoliopsida > Lamiales > Orobanchaceae > Phtheirospermum > Phtheirospermum japonicum. Next base: position 262,886 of record BMAC01001212.1, read on the forward strand.
TTACAACTTTTAGGTGATTGTGTACCATCATTATCTCCCGCCACTAGAGCAGTATCATTGGAAGGTTGATGAACAGTTGTACCAATATTTGAAATATCCTACAAAATTCAATAAAATATAAACTTAAAAACTAGAATTGAAATAAAAATATTGAATATCACACACACACACACAACATTCATGTCTTTATGTTTCTTGTTAGTAGACCTAGTTTTCACCATTGAAGAACAAGGGCAGATTCTTGCAGAAAAAATAGTTTTGATAATTAAGGTGAAAAAATGTGACTTGTAGTTAGAAAAACCAAACTTAATACTTGTCATGTACACACGTTTTCTAAAAACCATTACGTCACGATCTCAAAACAGAGAACCATGTATTTTTAAAGGAAAATCGGTTATTGCGTAGAAAGAAACTAAAATTGTATATTAATGTAAAAAATCTTAACCCATCGTATAAATGTAAAAAAAAAAAAAAAAAAAAGTCTAACATGACATATAGTGTAATTTCCTCAAAATATGCCCTAAAGGTTTAGATGTGTAAACAAATCCTGATTTCATGCCGGGCTGGGCCTATATCCTAGGGCCTAAGCATGGTGAAGCAAACAAGCTAAAAGGTCCAGCCCGTAAAGGCATAAAGTCCAAGACAATGCACTCAGATGTTCAGCCAAAAGAACCAGTACACTGGGTCGCGTCCTATGGAGTATCTGGCGCTCTAGAGTACTGAGCCACGGCGCCACCACCACAGTCCACGCAGCCAATTATCTTCGTTGCTGCTGCTGCCAATTCTACCCAACACTACCAAACTCGGTAATCTCTCTCTCTCTCTCTCTCTTACACCCAATTTTGAATATGGCTGGGTGAATTCGAAATAATCATTTTGTCGTAGTTTAAGTTTAGAAATAATATATTAAATATGAGGTATAATTTGTAATTATTGTAAGATACGTCCTTAGTTAGGGTAATTTCTCATAAATTTGAAAGGTACACACTAATACTAATTATAAAAACTACCCAAATGTTTTTTTAATAATTACAAAATGCCCATAATATATAACCTAGTTATACCCTAGTTTATGAAGTATCCAAACATGCCCTGAGGTATAACCTATAATATTGTTATACATGTAAGTACAAATAAACATTTATTACATAAAAATCCCAGACATTTTTAATATTTTCAGACTACCCACTTAGTTTACAGTAAATACTTATAAAAATATTAAACAACAATCAAATAAAAGTTGCCACTTCTGGAAACATGAATAAAATGGGTACACTTATAAATAAGCAAAGAATACCTATAAGATTGCCGGAAGTGGCAACTTTTATTTTGTAGATGACAAATAAGTAGAGGAAAGGTCAATGACCAACTAATTAAAAAAATAAAAAAAATAACCTCAAAATTCATAAACTAAAAATCATATCCAAATCAAAAATATATAAACAACTTATCAAAAAATAAATATTATTCTTGTAAAGTGATAGATAAAATAATATAAAAAAAATAAGAAACAAGGAACACAATTATGTGTGTGTGTGTGAAGATTAATAAAGTGCAAAACCAATAAACAAAAATATAATACACTCTACAATACAAATGAATTCTTAAAAAAACATATATAAACTCACATTAGACAATAGATGAGTTTGATAGAGATCTGGCCCATGACAATGATCGCGTTTCTCTGTATGTGAGTGTTCTTTTAAAGAATTCCTCACAATCTCATCCATAAGTTGTGGAGATAAATCAATAGGTTCAAAATCATCTAGCAATACCCCGAAATGGTGTTTCCAGCAGACGACTTCATATCATTTCTACCTTCCTACAGAAAAGAGTAAAAAGAAACAATAAACATCAAATTGCTTCTACAGTGGGTTTAGAGACTTTGAATTACACACCTTAGTAGATTCTTTCTCTTTACAACTTTTAGGTGATTGTGTACCATCATTATCTCCCGCCACTAGAGCAGTATCATTGGAAGGTTGATGAACAGTTGTACCAATATTTGAAATATCCTACAAAATTCAATAAAATATAAACTTAAAAACTAGAATTGAAATAAAAATATTGAATATCACACACACACACACACACACACACACACACACAATATATATATATATATATATATATATATATAAACTAACTGCAATTGTCAGTTTAATTGATTGGAACTCTGCAAATACTTTCTCATAAAAAACTTTCAACTGGTGTTTAATAGAAATATTAATGGCAATCTCTCCTTGTTTCATATACAAATCATCAATTCGATCATGCACATCAATGGCTGAGACAACTCTTGATGATGAACTTGACGGAATATTGTTACGCAACTACCAACCATATAGAGAAATCATAAATCATAACTTTGTAATTTCGGACAAAAAATAACAAGAAAATAAGGAAAAAAAACCAACATTTGATCTCACCCCGTGACACGTCGAGCTGGTCGATTTGCCGATTCCAACTCGACGTAATTTTCCATCCTCATTTCTTGATTTACGTCCCCAAAACCTCTCTTCCCTATCATGTTGTCCCAATTCAAAATCTGAATCTGAATCAACCCCTGAACCAACAACCTTGAATTTACCCTTATTTTCACTTAACACCTTAAAATTTATTTTTCTTTGAGTCAGCTTACGTGACTTAGACACAATAATATTCTTCTTCCTCGAATTTAACTTGGCTGCTGAGTGTTCAATTCATATATCTTCTCCATCATCACTAGTTGTGTCCGGTACAACATTCATGTCTTTATGTTTCTTGTTAGTAGACCTAGTTTTCACCATTGAAGAACAAGGGCAGATTCTTGCAGAAAAAATAGTTTTGATAATTAAGGTGAAAAAATGTGACTTGTTTAAAATCTCTTTCAATTTCTGAACACGCATGACTGTTATGTTGTTCGTTCTAGTGTTTGCTCTTCAATTTTTGAAATCTTGTAGAAGATACAATTATGCTCAACAAATTCGAGGCTACTCAATTTTTTAAAATATAGGTGATTGTTGATTTAAAGTAATTGTAGATAGAATAAATTCTAACCTATGCATTCACATATATAATGTATGACGAAATTCAAAAACAATTTAAAAAATGCACTTGCTGGGTTTCAATATGTTATTTCATAAACTAGATGAACATATCAAAATTTTATTTTGAGGCATTTAAACTTCACATACACGAAATGAGCCATCATTTAAATTTGCATGCACCAGACGTATACACATTAAATTTTTTTATTCCCAAAAGTTGATTCTTGAAGCGTAATTAATTCACAATGCGGACTCGTTATGTATATATCTAAATTATTCCCGGTGGTACGTTAATCATAAAGTTTATGTTTCAGATGTTAAGGGCGGGGACTTATTTAATTGTATATGCACTCTGTTTCGGGGTAAGTAGGAGTCGGGGTCTCGTTCTTGGTTTTGGGATATATTACTTGAGAAATCATATATGACTTTGATGTGGAGATTTGTACACTGTACAATCTTAAGATATATGACTTTGATGCAGCTGTCAATAATCATCATTTTGTACATCCCGGTGTAAAACTTTCATTGCAATACATTAGTCCCTCTATTGTGTTTGTTTTTTCTTATTACAAGTCAATGATTGGCTATATGATATTTATGGGTACTTATATTTGTCCCAGATTTTTTCATTTGTGGCATCCATTCTGCTCCAACTTGACCTTTCTATAATCTAACCCTATTTTTTTCTTCCCCCGATACCCCCGGACAACTCATATGGATTGAGAATTGTGAATGAAGTTTGAAACTAGGGATTTGCAGCAAATTACTAAACTTGATAAATATGGTAGCGGAGCGGATGAAAATAATGATTCAAAACCTGAAAGAAAGCATGTCATGAACCCAAAGCTAATGAAAAGATGGACAAGGATTGTTTTGGTGGATTTAACATCCAATTGAACCGGAAAGTTATGAAAGAATTCTAAAATTTAATTGGACTAAAAGAAATTACATGTGTTGTAAAATGCTTTCTTATAGCTTCATTGTGATTTTCTTTTTTATCCTTTTCTTATCATTTGTTTTAGGTTGGTGGATTTGCTTACTCGTTGTGTCAAGTAGTTCTCCCTATCTTCTTTTACGTTATACACCTTTTCAATGGTTGATTTTGATTTGTCTTCAATGTTACGCAATTAATTATACAAAAATCAAATACAACTTGTATTGATTTTAAAGTAATTAGGAAACACAACTTCTATTTTTAATTTTGTTCGACTTTTTCCATACATTTTTTTCCTAATACTAGCCAACATTTTCTATGTTAAGAGTATAAAACATGGGTTATGTTTACAAGAGTTGGACCTTTGTATTCGGTATATCTCACATTCATCACTTATACAGTACCMCTGCAAAGATGGGAGTTTCCTATTCTTCCTTGTGGTTAGAGTTTGATAAATTATCTGTTTTTGTTATTCTTTTTGGTGCTTTTACTATTAATGACGTTTCATGGTTTAATGATTTAATTTTCAAATCCACCACACGTTTATATTGAGATGTGTGAAACTGTGTGTATCTTTGTATGTACGTGTACATGTGTGTGCATTTATTTACATTCATGCACATATTTGTAAAACAGAAGCTTGTGTTAGGCCAGCCTAACGGTTCAATCCGTTTGTCTGGGCTTTTTCTTGTGTGTGTGTTTTATTTCTTTTTTTTTTTTTAGTTTTTCTTTTTGGTTTCCAACTTTGTAGGAGTTTTATTTTTATTTTTTAGGTTTTATGATTTTTTTTTTGCGATTTGTAGTATTTTTAGTTTAGTTTGACATTATTTAAATGCCCCTATCCCACAAGAGTCCACCTCCGCAACAAAAAAGAAAGACTGTAAAAAAAAACCCAGAATCATTCATCCGCCACTCGGCCAACTTCAGATTAAGAAGTTCAAAATTCAGATTCTCATCTCATCTTTTTCCCATTTCTTTTTTTTTTTTGGTCTTTCTCTCGCTTGTACTCCACCGCCACCATAAAGATGCCACACTTAACAGTCTCAATTTCTCCAACATATTAGCCCAAAAAACCGGTACGCTAGTTTTAGAGTATGATAGTTTTAGAGTACTGTGTTGCGTCCCATTGAGTACCCGACGCTCTAGAGAACTGTGAATTGGGAAGCGCGACCCAGTACGCGGTAGTATCATTTTCAGTTATTGTAGATGACTTCACTAAACAGAAACCAGCATGGGAGAATGTGAAACGTAAACTGTTTCTCTGTGATGGGTTGAGTAGAGTTTTTAATTGTACTTAATTAGCTAATAAAAAATAATGATTTATTCTGGCAGGTGTGTTTAGACGATTACAAAAAAAAAACTCGAGAACATAAGGGAGAGGAGAAAAAGCGAGCTCGGGTAATTCTAATTCTAATTTAGTACATGGTAATTTCTATAAGTCATTCATGTGTCCTCCATCCCTATAGAGTTATTATAAAAGAAATCACAATCTAAAAACACAACACTAACTAACAAAATTACTAATCTTGTTCTCGTCAAACAATATCTTAATTGCCGAAATAATTTATTGTTTTTCATTCGCATTGGTGAGTTTGAGGAACTAATAAATTCTAATAAACTAGTACAAAGTACTTGTTATGATATCGTCGTACCCATCACAAAAAATGTTGAAGAAATAATATTGTGGCACTATAGATTAAACCATCCGAATTTCTATTATTTGAACATATGTTTAAAAATTAAAATCCATCTTTGTTTCAATGTGAGACGTGTTTTATCTCAAAAAATCATTGCTCTTTCCTTTTTTGTACAATCTTATAAGCCTTCTAAACTCTTTTTAATGGCGTGATCCACGAGAAAAAGCAATGGTTTGTTTCTTTTATTGACATCACACAAGAGTAAGTTGGGTGGTATTTAATTAAGGAAAAATATGAAGTGAAACAAATTTGAAAATTCCTATTAAATGATCTTAACTCAATTTTAAACAAAAACTCAAAATACTTGGAAGTGATAATGGGAAACAATCTCTCGTTAAGATTCTTGGGTAGTTTTTCTCTCTATAATGGCATTGTTCATCAGATTTTCCCTAATGAGAGTCCCAAACAAAATAAAATTGCCGATAGAAACACCACCTAGAAGTCGGCAGGTCACTACTTCAAATGTTTAAAGGTCAAATTGATAAATCTCTCTCGAATTATGATTCATCAAAACTAGTAGTTATAAAATATTCTCAATCGATTTACAACTATATAAGCACAAACGGTTGTCGATCGGTTATGCAACGATAAATTGCAAACATGAAAGTAGCAAATAGATCATACTCAAATGTAAATCATTTTCAATCAACCAAGCATTGTTTTTTATTACATTAAATATATTAATCACAAATATAGTTTAATCGTTCTCTCGAAATGATTAAACCGTAGATTCTAAGTACGGAACAAAATACTCGTTTGAGATCATGCTTAGAACTCCAAAAGGCTTTAAAGATTTATAAAACATCATTGCTAATTTTAAATCTTTTGATCTTACTGATTAGAGTGTTATGAATTCAAAGTTCTATTAACAAACTTCTTCTCTCGATTTATGATTAGTTAAAACTAATAAGCATGTATGTAATTTAAGAACCAAATATCTTAAATGACCATATCTGGTTGAAGAAATATCAAATATATTGAAAGAAAGATTAAAACATCAATTATTCATTATTTTTAAACCACGGAATATGACGAAATTAGCTTGACATGATTAAATATTCATCTAGGAATTTAATCAAACACACGTTCATAATAAATAAATAAATAAAAGATAAATTATAGGATAGTTGGGGATCCTTTGACATTTGTGTTCTTCGTGTTCCTAGTCCGCTCTCACTCAATCACTCTATCTCACCCTTTGGAATTGTTTATTGATTCAAGGGATGAACATTGATGTTGGATAGTATGTAAGATGAATGTTTAGGTTGTTGGACTCTTTTTTTATAGTTCCAAAATGATATTTCAGCATTTGTAACAGTTTCCAATGTTTCTGGCTCGTTTGCGACCCGAGTCGCTAACAATTGCCATGAAAATAGCACCCAATGACGGGCTGAGTCGCGACCGCGAATGAGGTCGTGATTGGGCTTCTGGACTCCGTTAACTCGCTGATTTTAGAGAAATTGTCAGAAAGTACTGTCTTTTTTCTTTATTTTCCATTTTTATTTGTGGTTAATTATTTTTACATTTTTAGTATCATTTTTTCTTTTCATACGTTTTTTGTTAGAAATAATTCCACTATTAAGACACATTAGTTAGAATTAAGGTTACTTATTTTTAGAATATATAAAATTTATTTTAAGGTATATTAATTAATTTTAATAACTCTCCCACGATCACCGCTACCCATCACCACCGCTATCCTCTGTAATCCTTTCAAATTCCAACCTCAATTGCACACATATCAGACCTTCCATCTCCGAAGCAATCATCAAGAACAAATCTTATTGTAATTGATTCGTTGATCAATAATTTCAATGAATTCAGATCTCATATGCGCATCAAAGTGCAGATCTCATATATGCAAACTTCAGATCTCATATATGCAGCAAGCCCGGTGACTTGAATAAGGCGGCATCAGCGGCGGTGTGTTCTGAGTTGACAGCGGCCTCGATATCAGACGCAGTTTTTTTCGGGGAATTAATCCTTTCTCGTCAATCCGCTTCAATATCAGACGCAGGTTTTTTCGTCTCAGCATAACTAAATACACTTGAATAATAATGATCAGCGTTCTAGCTCAGGTTCTTTTTTTTTTCCTGCTACCCATATTTATCAAAATTATCATCTCTCTCTCTCTCTATCTTTTTTTTATTTTTTTAAATTTGTGTTTTATGTATTTATTCTTATTATTCTGCGTGTTTTTGTGTGTGTGAATCTGCAGGAGCGTCTGTTGGGCGCGGCGCTGGGAAGCATCTTAACTGGAGTGGTGGTTTTTGAGCAACGTAAAAGCATCTACAGATCCATTTCTCATTCTGAATTTCAGGTATTTTGGATTGTTGATTATATTTTCGATTTTTGATTATTTCCCATGGGGTTGTTATTGTTTTACTCGTGTGTGTATTTTATGATAGGGTTAATTGATTGTGTCGATATTGCTACTCAAAAGCTAATTAGGATGCTAAAAGATTTACTGTCAATTCGGCTATTAGCCTTAGTTTGGATGTCATACCTTTCAGTTTGTTTAGGGCACGTTTGAATAAAGTTGTGAGTATTGAAGTTTGAGAAACGGAGAGTGGAAATTTTGAATTTTTTTTATTTTTGATGTTTTTTATTTTATTTATTTTCTGGTAAGTGTTTTGTTGGATATAGTAGAATGGCTCTGGAGAATGAGCTGAGGATTTGGACAATTTTTGTAAATGTTATTGGATGAAATTTATATTATATAAACATTTCTATATTGGTTTCATTCACGATTAAAAGCTCTGAGGTAATTGATCAAAACCAAAATGAAAACATTTGGGGGAATGATCTTATTTTCAAAAAAAAATTGCTAGAGAATCATTGACAAATATTTATTTGAATTAAGAACAATGAATTTCGAGAATGTTATTGGATGTGAGATGAAGTTGTGACACTGCTTGCTCTGTAGACATAAAGACATTGAAAGTAACTGATTGAATTGATAGTGTGAGACTTATCGTGCTGCATCTCACTTGCATACGGCTGAAATGTAAGTTCGTAGACCATATGCAACTCATTACTTTTTTATATATGCTGTATGAGGTTATGATCTTTTTACTGTCATACTTTTTTAACTGGACGGTAGGTATTCATCCAAAAGCTGCCTTTAGTGCAGGTATATTTTACATTGGGTCATGTTACTGACAATCTTTTTTAAGAGTTTTTTTACTGTCATGTTTGCCTTGGGTTGGCTCAAGTTCTTGAACTCTTTAGATTATATTATAATCTTTTCTATAGATTATATTCACTTTTTGTAAAACAAAATACGTACTACGAGTAATTGAACTCAGATAATTTAGTTAGAAGTGAAGCTGCATTATTTAGGTTTTGTTTTCGATCATGCAAAGATATTCAAGTTCCATAATCTCAGTATGTTATAACTTAGATCTGTGAAGAGTAAATGCATGTGTGGAAACAGCACCTGAAAGGTACTGTAGCGCATGAGTCGGAAAGCTATGGTTGGGAGATCTTTAGGTTTTTCTGTCAAATGTTGACCTCATACTTGACACTAACTTGTCATCCCAATAGAATAAAACAAATAAAATCTCAGAAGAACAGAGAGTAAACAATTGGAAAAAGGAAATTATATATTTCTAAATAAGCCCTTCATGCATACTATGCATCACTTGTTTATTGCATGAGGTTTTCTCATCCTTATTTGTATAGTTTTGATTGAAGCTTTTGCGTGAAATACTTGACCAAGTCAAATCTAGCCAGAAGGATCATACCATGCCATCGTTTTTCTGTCGAAGGCCGTATATGCATTTATTCTTAGATGCAAATGCTTTTTTAAATAGACCAAAAAACACAGTATACTTGTAGTTTACGTGTAAGATGCATTGTCGGAATAAAAGCATGCAAACTATGTTATGAGAGTGAGAAGTTTGGCACTAAAACTACCGTCAGAGTGAAAAAGGAAAAAAAAAGGTGCAAGTTCAAGAACTGCGACTGGCCCACATTGTGCGTGCAGAAGTTATTGGTCGCCTTTAAATTTATGGAGATAATTTATCTAACATGCCTTTTGTAGTTGTTGCATTTCAATACATCATAGTTGTAAGAGAGTTATTTAAATATTGTTATTTTAACTAGAATTTCTGTTTGACATACCCCCTCCACCCCCCAGCCGGCAAAGCCTATTTTTCGAAGAAAGTCGCATCAGGAGTTTGCACACACATGGAATAAATCTGTGGATAAGACATTGGGACCTCTCATTGAGTCTTTAAGTTCACGCGGATGGTAGGAATGTTTCCAATAACATGCCGAGTGTGTGAAGGTTACTTTGGTTTTGTTTGATCGTACTGTTGAAGGTCACTGCATTTCCAAGTCTCCAGCTATTTCTTGCTTTCTCAATGATATTCCATGTAATAGATGTAACTGTGTGCATGGTTGATCATGTAGTATATGTACATCTTTTCGAATTTGAATTGTGATAAACGTATATTTGTTGATGCAAAACCCACTTTCTGCAATGTGCCATTATTTTGTTGCATTTGTGGGCCATTTGTAGAACTTAATGCATTTGTCAGTATTTTGGTTGCAACCATCTTTTGTTTATCAAGGAGTATATAATTCAGTTAAATTCTCGCGAATCTGGTTTTATAAGTGGGTAAGATATGACGTAAATATTGTTGGTCTTTGTGTGCCGCATTAGAGTAGATCCATATATGTGTACTTTAACTTGGTGCAGATTTTTCTTCGTGGTTCCCTTTCATATATTAAGGGGTAAAGATATTGGAGAAAGTTTGATAAAGTTTGATAGGGTTTTTTTAATAGGTTTCATGCTTTACAAGAGAAGAAAAAACAGAAAACTGAGGAAGACAAATGAAAGAAGAGAAAGTTGTCATCATCTATGCATCTTATACTCCCTCTGCTTTATAAGTTAAATTTTGATTTAAATTAATTGTTTATGATTTGTCTATCATATCAGTATGAAGTCATGCTTTATAAGTTAAATTTTCGATTTAAATTAATTGTTTATGATTTGTCTATCATATTAGTATGAAGTCAGCCAATATCAGCCAATGTGAACATATAGTTTACACACCGAGTATATAGGTTGTTTATAACATGTATATTAAAGTGGTAGGACCTTTTTTTTGGCTGTTTTATTGTTGTGTGTACAAACTTATAAATTCATAGTRTGAGGTTTAATTGGTTATGATTAGAAGTTTGAACAATATTAACATCCATTTTGCACATTCAGTAGTTTGTTATTATGAATGTTGTACCAATCACTTTATTTATGATTTTGTTTATGATTTGTCTATCATGTTAGTATGAGGTTTCAGCAAATATAAACATGTAGTTTACACACCGAGTTTACGATTTGTTTATAACTTTTACAATAAAGTGGTTGGACCTTTTTTTTTGGCTGTTTTTTGTTGTGTGTACAATCTTAATAAATTCATAGTTTGGGGTTTTAATTGGTCTTGATATGAGTTTTGAACAATATTAATCATCCAATTTGCACATTGAGTATATGGGTTATTTATCACTTACAAATCTAAAAAATATAGCTATTAGCTGTTTGCGAACTCTGTATACATCACATGATAGCAAGTTCCCCCCGAGTCATAATAATGTCATAACCTGTATGTTTATACGGTGTTTTTATGCAGCCTAATATTGAACTCTACCCAATGTATCATTTCGACTAATTTCTTATTTTTGCAATTTTAAATATATTTTTGTGTATAATTATATTATTTTATACCGAAGAACATATGATCATCTAATTTTTGTTAAAGGTTTGGGACCTACTCCTAGCGGGTATCCCTTTCTTCGGCGGCAAGGTAGATAGCTTCAACACTGAAGCTACTATAATAGAGATCAAACAAGTGCTAACACCGGCGCAGCGCGAACTGTTCAAGCAATCGTGCTTTCGAAAGTTCATCGAACTCCAAAATATTAAAGTGCAATCCCAGATAGTGCATAATTTATTATTCAGGGAGGTGGTCCAGAAGAGGAACAACGAGCTGTGGGTTGATTGAACGGTATAATCATGCGGTTTGGGATATAGTAGTTTGTCGTGATAACCGGGTTGAAGTGCAATGAGTCTTGCAACAAGTTTGGGATCGAACACGTTTCTGGTGGTACTTACGACAAATGTTTTGCTCGTTTTGACTCACTTACCAGACAAGTCATCCATCACAGATTCATCATGAGAATTTTAATTACGGTTTATTTTTTGTGTGTATGTCATGTTTCTTGAATAAAGATAGGTCGAATGTTCGTTTACCTCACAATTACATTTACAGTTTACATATTTTTTTTTTATTTTGTGTTTTTAATTTAAACATCCTATAAATACTGTACTAAGTACCAATTTAAACACTGTAATAAGTAAATGTTCTATTAACAAAAATAAAAATAAAAATATTTTCATATATACGAACCTGACAATAACAAAAACAACAAAAAAAAGGTCCCTTACTGATATAAAAAGTGAGCGAAAAGCTAAAAACTTTTATAAAATAATAAATAAAAAATTAATATATTTTTACTCTCAATATTTTTTTACTATTGTGAGTTGTTTATTAGAAATAATTTAATTACTATAATTTGAAACACAAGAATCACAACAAAAAAAATCGAAATTTTCGAGGGATTTTTCCCTCGATTTTAGGCAAATCGGGGGAAAATTTCCCTCGAAAAAATACTCCTCGAATTTTTGTTCTGAGGAAATATTTCCCTCGAAAATATGAAACCGAGGGACTTTGAGGGATATATTCCCTCGGAAACATCTTCGTGCAATCCCTCGAAATTCCGAGGGAAAACCGAAGGAATAATCCCCTCGAATTTTTTCTATTTCCAAGGGAAACAAATCCCTCGGAATTCCGAGGGATTTCTTTCCCTCGGAAATATCATCATTCCGAGGGAAAAATATTCCCTCGGAAAATCGAGGGATTTGTTGGCCCTCAGATTGTTTTTATTTTCGAGGGATTTTCGAGGGAATATCCCCTCGGTTTTTTTAATATATATTTTACTTTTTCGAGGGATTAACGAGGGATATTTCCCACGATTTTATATATTTTTTTAATTTTTAAATCTTATTTTTAATTTTAATTCCTGTTCAATTATTAAAATAGCCAAAAATTTGAAAAAAGTAATTAAATAAAAGACAAATTAATAAACCAATTATTATAAAAAATATTTGAAAATTTAAGAATAATTACATGCGTTCGATCGACACAGTAATAAAGTTTATATGAATCGTAAAAATGTTCTATGGATGGGAAGGGGGGTACTGCTGCTGCTGATGGGGAGGGGGCAACTGCTGCTGGAAACGAGCATACATCTCAGCCATCTGTGCCATCTGGGCATCCATCCGCGCCTGAAAGCCCTCCTGCTGTCGGCGCTCCTCCGCACGTTGTCGCCTTTCCTCGGTTGCCTCCTCCGCACGTTGTCGCCTTTTCTCGGCTGCCTGCTGCTGCAACGCCTCGAGCTGCGCCCTCTGAGCCTCGACCTGCGCCTCGAGCTCTCTGATGTGGCTCCTATCAGCCTGGGAGGAGGTGGAAGAGCCGCCCTTCAATAAACCCTTCTTAGCAGCCACAATCTTCCCATACGCGCCGGTGCCGTAAAGCCGTCCCTTGCTCAACCCGGCGACGCCGAGGAAAATCTGGTCCTGATCAACCTCGTTACTCTCCTCCTGGGAAGACGCACGTTCCTGTTCCTGGGTCAGATGTCGCTCGTACTCCTCATGAAATACAACTCGTTATTAAAATTTTACGTTAAAATCAAAGAATAAGTTAAGAATAAGAAAGAGACTCACACTAATAAGACTAGATCTCGTATCGATAAACGCGCCGTCTTTCTTTTGGTGCGTACGTTTAAAAAGATCGTAACACGTAGCCGCCGAACCCGTCTCCCGCTCCTGTATTCAAATAGAATTTTCAAATAATTAACATTAAAATGAAACAAATAAATATTATATTATTATATTTTAAAATTACTTACTATATCCAAAGTATAGTCGATAGTAGATCTAGCACCCCCCGTGTGCTTCGATATCCAAGTACCCGGCCCAGCAGGCTCGCTCTTCCTGTTCTTGCTGCAATGCTCGGATTTCTTCTTGTTCTCGGGCTTATCTCACTCAACCTTCCAAGACCTAATTGAAATGGATGATATATAAGATACGATATCAATTATATGTTATAAATAAAAAAATCTAATTTAATAAGAAACACATAAAAGAATCGTTTACCTATAGACCTCCTCGGTCAGGCACTCCGACCGACCACCACCATGGGAGGCAATATGTTGCTTATACTCGTTCAACTTCTTCACATAAAGGTCCCCGATCATCGAAAAAAATACTTTCCGTATGTCTTTCTCACTATACTGCTCCGGGTCCCAATAACAAACATTCTGCAAAATAAAACAATAATTACAATTCAATTGAAACATATGATTGTGTTTTTACGGTAAATACTAACAAATTTGGACACAAAATAATAATTACCTTAAACATCTCCCACCAGAACGCCTTAATCTCCTTCGGGACCGCCTTATAGCACCACCCGGCGGGATGGAGCTCACTCTCAAAGATCAAACGGAGTATAGTGGACACCTTGCCCCCTGTGCTGTGCAGCCTGTATTCAATTGTGTTTTTATTTTTTTCCCTCGTTAAAATTTAATCATAATGATAATTATAATTTTAAAATCATTGATTTACTTACTTCGTCCCTTCAATATAAACCTGAGTCATACCCCTCTGCGGTGCGACCAACTGTCGTCGGGTCCGTGATGTACCCGCGTCGGACGGGGTCGGCATCGGGGTTTGTGATGGTGTATGCGACGTCGGCGTCTGCGTCGCCGGATGATCACTACCTACACCCATGTAGTCGGTATCGAAATCAGCTAAACGATTAGCCGACCCATATCTGATCGACCTACGCTACCGGATCCTCGACGCAATAACATCTGATAAAATTATTAGATAATAATACGAGCATTTTACATAATACTAGTATACGAAAAAAGTAGTTATAAAAAAAGTGTGTTTTACAATAAGAATAAATTACATATATTTCAACTAAACTAATCACTTTCGCTATTAAATGTATCATCAAACTCATCTTCATCCGTATCTTGATCGGTAAGTAACTCTTCTTCTGTATCATCATATGTCTCGTTATTACCAAGTTCCTCCACATAATTATCATTGAGGTCGTGCAACTGAAAATTTTGTCTTTCAATTTATTTTTTATTTTTTTGATATTGGATAGGAAAATTATTCAAAAATCGGGAAAGAAGGAACGGGAGAAAAGAGATTCATCTGGTTCTGAATCTTGTTCACATTGTATGTATGTATAATTTTTTTTTGCTTTAATTTTAAGATTCTTGGTTACTAAATAATTAATATTGAAATAAATTGGTAGATAGAAAGAAGCTGTTTATAGTGCTCTGACTGAATTTCCATTAATTGCTGCAGCAAAGGCTCTAAGGATATTGAGAAACAAGAAGTAAGAAATTTGCCAACAAATAATTTATTGAAAATTGTGCTAGTTACTTGTTGAAACCGGTAGGTGGCCTTTTACTGGCATTTGACATGGACGGTAGAGTGATGGAACAAGATTTCAAAGAGACTGACTGTTTTCTAGGATTATTATTCAGTAAATAATAATAATAATGCGTTATTTGCTCATTGGTAAATTACTACGTAAACAAAAAATAAACAAACAAAAAAAGGCCCTAACATCTGATTCAGATTGATAAAGTGGTCCTGATCAACAACCAAACCAGGGTAGAAACGAGAATAACAACCAAAAATAAATAAAAACGATATTTTTCAACATCAAAAGTAAAAATGCCTTACAACCGAAGAAAATATATGTCCGTAGAGTTTCAAGAATGAAAAAAGAAAATGTCCACAGCAAAATCAATAAGAACATGGATACAACCATGAAAAAAAAGGAGACAGGCTGAGACAGTTAGTTGCCTTCCCATCAACAAGTTTATTAATATTTATATAATTTTGTGCAGAAATTCAGCTTTCGCCATTATCTTAATAATCTTCTCAAAACCCCATCCTCTTATTTTCTTCAACTCCATAACCATAACAAAGATCAACTTAAATATCTAGTACAATATCTGCAAAACAAAAAATTAATGAATCAATCCCAATACTTATATGTATATGTGATAACTTTAATTAATTGTATTAGAAACTCACATTCAGAATCGGTCTTGTCCCATTTCGATCCCTTCGAATCTTCTTCTTTCTCTGCTGGTTTTGATACCGTAGGCCTGCAATCCTCTAGGTATTTCCTTGACGATGATGCTCTATAAGAGTGTATCTTCTTGGTCAGCAATGTCCTCATAAGCTGTTAGAGTAAATGAAAACAATTGTACTAGGTAAGTATATATAATACTAACACAAAAACATAAACATATATATAGATTTTTAATAATAAAATATGCAATTAATGTTAGTTACCTTCTCCATTCTTGATTCTTGAAATGTATCTCTCAAACTAGGAGTTGGAGCAAATCCATTTCTGCAAACAAAAATCTTTTTGACAAGAAAAGCTATCGATTTTTTCCCAATTGTTTTATTCTTGTTCTCACAAACATCTTTGCATCTTCCGAGGATGATTCTGATGGTCCGATCGATCTCTTCTTCATCCGAGTAAGTGCTGAGTCTGTTTGAAATCGAACGGTCCACTTCCAAACTCGAAGGGCAGTTTAGGAATCTATCCAATGGTAGATCAGCAATTGGTAATTCCTCTGCATGCTTTTTGGTCAAGAGTTTTTTCAACTCCTTTTCTAATTTCACAACTTCCTCAGCTGTAAATTCCGAGAAATCCGGGGACCAACAATGCAATTCTTGAGGATTTTCAATTTCTGGATTTCGCTCAATTCGAACTTGCTTGTTTTTAAGATTATCCGTGTTGCCAAATGTTCCGATCGTTAGCAATCCATGGGGCCAGTCATTAAACTCTTCCTTGGGAGGTTCTAATTTCTTTATATGATCTGCAAAATGTATTTAAACTTTTACATTTTGAGTTTTCTTTCCTTAATAAATTAATCACAAACACACAATCTTCTATTATTATATTCACTATTTCATCTTTTGGTACGAGAACAAAAAGGTGGAATAATTATACATTTTTATAATCTTATATTGGAATATATTATAAGAAAATTTCACCCTTTCTGCATTTACAACCATAGATCCCATAATCTAAAAAGTCTAAAATTGATCTAATAATTGTAAATGCACCTCATTAAGTGGAGAATGATGCCGTGAAAGCACCGTAAAAATTCCCTATATTACATAGATGAGAAGTAAACTATGGATCAAGAAATTAAAATTTCTAACATAAGACTCTTATGTTGCCATGCAAAGTGCATGAGAAAAGGTATAATTTTGTCGATGCTTATTAAATACATATGAAATTGCTTCTTTTTTTTTTTAAATATTTGCGTGTCAAAATTTGGATATCAGCCAACTCATAAAATATTTACGTTGTAGCAAAAAATAGTGACAATGCAAAAATATTGAATAAACCACTTACTAGTAGCAGGAACTGCATTTGATCTCTTATCACTTTGTCCCCCATTAAACTTATTCTGCATCCAACTGAAAAACTACACACAATAAAAAATAAGAAATAATGACATTACAAAGAAGGCATTTTTCACTTAAATAAAAATGAAAAAACACATATATTTCTCACTGCCTCTGATTACCTTCATCTTGCAAAGAACAGAAAAGCCTTCACAAATAAATGCCTCCGAGGGTTTTGGCTAAAAAACTTGTTAAGGAGTTTTTGTTTTTTTTTCTTCCTTTTTTGGTTGGGAAAAGCCAAGTGCACAATAAGCAGTTCCTAGAACAATAAGTAGTTCCTAGAAGCCATTGAGATTTGAGCTTTTTGGACCAATTGGTTGGTGTCAAATTTATAGGGAAGGCAATGCACCCGATAAAGTCCTTGTTTAATTAAACCGAAAGTTGTACAACTTTACATATTTGGAAAGTCTCGATTTTAAATGCAGAAAATTTGGGGGTTGATTCCTAAATCCTAGACATCAAACTGGTTGGTGCTAACGTGGCCCTTTCTTTCTAAGGCTAAAAAGATTCTTGATTGAAGTAATTTTTGTTAAGCTGTCATTCTCTTAAACTTATCTTTTCCTTTTCTTTGTTTATATAATTACATGCATCTCGAGGGATATGTGTAAATCCTATGCAAGAAGATCAAAGGATGGTGACGAGTTGAATGACATTTTTAACTGTGTCTGTCATCTTAGTTTATCTTTTTAGTTTCCTATGTTAAGACTGAGATACTTCCTCGGTCCCAGTTTAATAGTCTCACAATTAACTTCATATAAATTATGAAATTTGTGGTTTATATAGTTATTTTATTAATTTAGTTAGTTTTTTTCTAATTATACCATTTTTAAATTTATTAATATTAATTATAAAAATTAGTGTTGAAATTAGTATATTTGTTATTGGATTAGTAAAACTTTATATTGTAATCATCAATTTTCAATTTACCATGGAAAACTAGTATTTTAAGAATATTAATTAAGGGTATGTGTTGAAATGAAAAATTAATGATATGTTATATATATATATATATATATATATATATAACACTATTATACGGGTCGGGTTGGGGCAAAAGTGATACCCAGATCCACCCCGTTCCATCAGCGGGCCGGGTCCAACCTATCCCGTTTTGGGAACGGGTCGGGTCTGCCCTGCCCCAAAAGCTTCGAGTAGAATTTGGATCAAATTGTCATCCCTACCAAGCTACTATAAATCAGCGATCTCACCATAATCACCTGCGACCTCATCACAATCACCAACGACCTCATCTCAACCTCATACTTCACATAAGTCCATCTCTATACATTAGCCAATCCCAGTACCTTCCAGTAAATCTAGTCCTATTATTACTCTCATTGTTGAATTATCACCTATAACTCTCATACTTCTTATTTTCATTCTGATACAGGTAATATCATTTTGCAGGAAGACACCTCATGATAATAAAGGCTAAAGCAGGAAATACTAGTTAATAAAAGAATTATTATCAAAGAGATAAAAATACTATTATAAAAAAAAACGTTCGAGTACGTTTTTAACAAATCGATAGCTTATGTGTATCTGTCGTTGTACTTCTCATAGTCCAACGCGTGTACCAATAGGTTGGTTTGACTTTGAGATTTTGCTAATCCATTCAGAAGTGATGAGTTTAGTCAATTGTAAGCAAGTTGAGACATTTTAATACAACTTAATTATCAACATTTTGACTCTTTGCAATTGTTTCAGACTTCCGAGGTATGCCCTGTCTTGCTCCAGAGTGCGAGGTTTAACTCTTGCTAATTGGATTAGCAAAGATGAATGTGTTATTTTAATCCAAATGGTTAAGAATATTTAGTGAGTTTTATTTATGGATATAATTTACCAGGCTTGGCACGTTAGAGCATGATGGAAAAACGATCCACTAGAAACCCACACCCGAAAAAATGAATAAATAAATATTATTAGCATTATCATATTATTAGTAGTAATATTATTATTTAGTAAATGAAACACATCGGCATAATGCATTTACTTAAAAAGAATTACCCAGCCTTCTCTATCTATATGTGTATCAAAAGATTAAGTTACTTCATAGTAAAAATCTTTTTGTTGGGAAAAATGGATTTGATAAAATTATATTTAGTAACTTTGATCAAATATTCTAAATGTGGACGGGTCGTTAGTTGTGAAAACGAACATCAAATTATTAATTTACATTTCGAGTAGATTATAGTGATATATTTACTTTCACAAATCCGTATTTAGGTGAGTGAAAAATCAATGATCACATTTGGAAAGTAAAGAGGATGTGGAATTTCCTAGATAAGAGGAAATGTCCAATATATGAATATTATTCATTGTCTTATGAAAATTGGGTTATTAGAGATGATGGATCGCAAACTATTTAATTCCTTGAACTTTAATTAGTTTATGTTTCTTTTGAGAAGCTTTCAAGTCTTTCTTATTGAGTAAGATAAGTAGATTGACTTGTATTGAGAATCATAATTCCTATAGATTTCCTACTATGGGTCCCTCAAATCTATAAATACCAACTCCCACGTAGTGTAAAAACATAATCACATACATCAAAAACATGTTTCTAAGAGCGTTCTTGCATATATATCATAATCATATAACTTGCAGTTAGGGTTTTGTTCAATTGTTAGCTCAATTCTCGTTCGTCAAATTGACCGAATCGTATGCTCCGTCCAACTCCATTCGTCATTGTATTTTAAAAGATTTATTGCTATCAAATATTTGATTGTGTTAGATCTGTTAGTTCAAATCATACCTCGAAATTATCGTAATTTATTATTGTATACCTAATACTTTTAAAACTCACATTATACTTTGATTGGGTGTCACAATAAATGAATTCCGATGCATAATGTATATTTCTCTTACATATATGCTGAAAGTTGTTTTTTTATGTGTAAAATTTATTAATTTTACTAAATAAAAATTAATTAATACAAATAAAATAAAAATATAATGATATGTTTAATTTCTGCTTATATTATTGACAAATTATATTATGCATCACAATAAATGATGAACCTAATTATTGAACCTAATTTTCACTTTAATATTATGTGCGATAAATATGCATGTATAATGTGTAGAATATAAATATTATTATGTATGATAAATATGATTGTATGAAAAATATTTTATTTTACTTGTTATTAATACAAATGATAAACGTATGATATGATAAACGTGTCATCTTTACTTCACTCTTCCTTCCTTTAGTTAAGAAGATATAAATAATTGGCCTCTAGGCAATTAATTCTTATTTCGACTAATGAATCTTTCTATCTGTATATATTATTTGGGTGAGATATTTCATTAAGGCCTTAATCCAAATGATTATCGGCACGCACTGTTATAACACTCTTGGATTAGAGAAGCGCCACGATACGAGTTCTAATTAAGCATTTTGTATTTAAATAATGCAACATAAAAAGGTAAAATGTCAACAACAAAGACTGAACCTTAAATAATATATAAAGGGGGAATGTTCTTCTGCATGAACATGTGCAGAACATGTATGTTGAGATGTTGAGATCTGATATACTTGGTTGAAATATGATTTTGTAAAAAGAAAAGGTTTTAAAATTTTGATATTTTGGGAACTTGGATCGATTAAAAAAAAGAAAAAGAAAAAACTGCTTACAAGTTTGCCCATACTTTTCATAACATAGCTGATCTTTATTTATTAGTCCAAAAGCTCAAATCTCAATGGCTTCTAGGAACTGCTTATTGTGCACTTGGCTTTTTCCAACAAAAAAAGGAAGAAAAAAAAAAAAAAAACTCCTCAAACAAGTTTTTTTAGCCAAAACCCTCAGAGGCATTTATTTGTGAAGCACCATCGTTTCTCTTTTGGTGAGCGTCGATGCACGTCTGAGTGTTCGACGAAGAAGACGGCGGAAGCCTCGTCACTGTCCTGTTGCTACGGCGAAAACGGACAAAGCGAGAAGTGGTTGGAGTATACGGCGGCGGCGATTTCTGCGGTGTCCCGATACAGAACCGGAAGCGGCTCCGGTGGCTGACTCAAACGGGCAGGCCGACGGTGGCAAGGATCCAGGAGTTGACGGCGGTGATGGGTTCATGGATACGGACGGCGATGACGAGAGCACCATACGGGCCCGGCAGCAACGAGAGCGGGTTATGGTCTAAACGGCAGCGGCCAGGCGTGGAGATCCTCCTTGCCTCTTGAACGGCAGGAGCTGCTGTTGTTTGCTGCCTTGCGTTTGTTAATGGCGACGGCGGATGGGTTTTTGGAGAAGAAAAGGGTTTCTGACGTGGGCTGTTGCTTGTGGTTGGGCTAGAATTTCATGTTTGGGCCACAAAGTCATGGACACTTGTTGGGCTTACTAATTGAAGGGTTAAACTATTTAACTCTTGGGCCGGATAGTTGATGATTGGGCCCCGATAATAAAATCAAAAGTATATGGGCTTTTGTTTAGGCTCATAAAAAGACAATACTTGGGCCATTAGTCTTGGACTGAGGTCTGGAGACTCATTCAAACTTGTTTGGGCCTCGATTGGCTCTCATTGGACCTGTTTTCATTACTTATTATTGGGTCAAAGTCTCTTGGGCTGAAAATGAAAACAGTTTTAATTAATTGTTGGACTATAAAATTGGGGTCTAAGCCTTGTGCTTGAAATGGCAAAATTGCAAAAAAAAAAAAAAACCATTAAGTATGGGGCGGCACTTTCATACAACTAAGTTCTCGTGGTGGCAAAAATATCCCATAACTTTCAGAGCAATTTGATCCCACTAGTCGCCGAAAATTCAAAAATCTCCCGAAGTTAGTCATGTGAGGGGCGCGTGCAGCTTCAATTTGGGGATTTTCTAAAAAACCGCCGAATTTCACTAATTTTGACTCAGTTTTGGGGAAGCCAATGCTGACGTGTCAAATGTGGGACCCACGTGAAATTTGGAGGAAAAATTAAAGGGCATTCTGGACATTCTCAAAATAGAGTTAATAAACAAACATAAAAAAAAAAAAAACCAACCCTGAAAACTATACAAACCCATTCGGCAGATCCCCAAATCGAAAAATTCGAATAACCTTAATTCACAAAACACTTTGGCCCCCAAATCAAAGTCTTCAAGAACCCTAATACACAAAACATTTCGGCCGATCCAAAAAACTCATTTCCTCCCCCAAATTGAAAAATTCGAACCCTAATTCATAATTGCCCCAGATTGAATATAAATCAACTCGATGTCCTATTCTACGAGCACACTGAAGTGCTACTGCAAGGAGCCGGCGGTTATTAGGATAGGATGGACCGGCGAAAATCCTGGAAGAAGGTTTCATGCGTGCTTGTTTTGGAAAGAGGTATATTATCCAACTAATCACATAATTATTATGTTAATTGATATACGGAATGACCGAGCACGCTCATGAATCGAAACTCCATGTTAAATGATCATTTTAACCTAATATACCAAATGAAAGAGTTTTACTCAAGATTTAACAAGTAAGTTCTTTCCAACTCTAATGAAGTCGAGTCCACTCTATATTATCCAAATAATCACATAATTATTTTGTTAATTGATATACGAAATGACCGAGCACGCTCATGAATCGAAACTCCATGTTAAATGATCATTTTAACATAATCTACCAAATGAAAGAGTTTTACTCAAGATTTAACAAGTAAGATCGTGCCACATCTAATGAAGTCGAGTCCACTCTATATTATCCAAATAATCACATAATTATTTTGTTAATTGATAAACAGAATGACCGAGCACGCTCTTGAATCGAAACTCCATGTCAAATGATCATTTTAACCTAATCTACCAAATGAAAGAGTTTCACTCAAGATTTAACAAGTAAGTTTGTGCCACATCTAATGAAGTCGAGTCCATTCTATATTATCCAACTAATAAAATAATTATTATTTTAATTGATTCACGAAATGACCGAGAACTCTCGTGAATCGAAACTCCATGACAAATGACCATTTTAACATAATCTATCAAATGAAAGAGTTTCACTCAAGATTTAACAAGTAAGTTCGTGCCAGCTCTAATGAAGTCGAGTCCACTCTATATTATCCAAATAATCACATAATTATTATGTTAATTGATATAAGGAATGACCGAGCACTCTCGTGAATCGAAACTCCATGACAAATGTGTTGGGAAACGAGGGTACCGTCGCGCAGCGGAAAACAAAATTTTTAGAATAATTGAATCAAATTCAATTGACGACGGCACAATTTTATAATCAATTAATTGAAACAATGTTTTAATTTCCTTTTAATAAATAAAAATAATTCGATTTTCGTAAAATCTAACGAGCATGATTATTTCTATTAAACATTTATATATAACAATAATATATATATATATATTAATATATCAAACATGTATATAACAATTATATATATTAATATATTAATCATATATAAATATATAATTATATATTATACAATTATATCATAATCACATATATATAATATTATATATATTAATCAACATTAACTATATAATTTATATATATATATATATATATATATATATTATAATAAGCATGCAGCATGCATGCAAAAACAAACAAAACTCATGCATGCAACAAAAATACAAACACATATATTAATTCACGCATGCATGCAGCACTTATATTATAACCAACCTGTAGAATGCATATATATATGATTCATGCATTTCATGTACATGACTGTCAAACATTGCACACACAGCACATTATTTATCATATATATATATATATAAAACACAAACATATATATACAGTAGCATACAAATGCATTACACAACACACACTGCATATATATTTGTATAAGCTCAGCCATAATACCTCTCGGCAGGAGGAGTGACGCGGCTGCTCCGGCGACGTGGCGGAGACGACGGCGGAGGTGCGGGCTGCGCTGGTGGCGACGGTGGCGTAGTCCTCGGCAGCAGCTGACTCGCGAAGGCACGGAGGCGGCGCGAAGCCGGTCACGCTGGCGGCAGCAGCAATGGCGCGGCGGGGCTGCGGGTTGAAATCCGGCAAAGCGGCACGGCGACAATGGTGTTGCTGTGGCAAAACGGCAGCGGTTTCACGGTTCCGGCGCGGCTGCGACGGCGGTGAAGCGGGGTGCGCTCCGGCGACTTCGACGGTGTGAGCGTGGCGTCCGGGTCTCCGACGAATTGGTGTCACACACCGTATAACCCGACGTTCCTACGACGGAGCACTAGATCCGTCGAGGAATTGAGAACGACGGAGAAACGAGAAACCGAAGACCAAACGATTCGGTAGGCGGCGGCCGGTGGCAAGCGGCGGCGGCCGGAGGTGGACGGGAAGGAGGCGTGGGGCTAGGGTTTTCTTTTTCTTTTTCCCGGAAAAAGTTTCCGTCTCCTTTTTATTTTTTTTGTTGTTAATTAAAGGCCCAAGCCCAAAAGGGCTTAATAAGGGCTGGGCCAAAACCAAAAATAAAAACCAAAACTCTTTTATATTTAAATTGGCCCAATACAAAATTAAAACAACATTTTAATTAAATTGGCCCAAAAATAAAAACACCGGCCCAATTAATTTTAATTGGCTTATTGGGTCGACCCGATTTAAAATTAAAAACCCAATCGGAATTAAATCATTTCTCACAAACGATAATTCCGATAAATATAACAATTATATTTTCGCGTTCAGAATAAATTTCTCGTATTTTTCTCAATTCATAATCACAATTATGAATCTTAGATTCAATCAAATTGACATCTAATTATGCTAAAATTAACAATTAATTTCTAGCTATCGTTTTCAATAATCAGGAAACACGTGGTGTGACCCTCAATGGTTCAGGTGTAAGCTAGCCGTGGGTTCACAACATATTGTGATTCGAACAACACATTGTCCTTATATGAACTCGTCCCTTAGAGTCCCTGATTAAATAAAACTCATTTTACTTAATCACTGGTCAAACCAGCGAACGGATTATTTTGAACCTAGAACGTACACACAGTAATTGAACTAGAAAGAGGTCTCGATGAACCAATACCTCTTGTTCAATCGGGACATAGATCGCGAAAGGATCGTACTGTACATATAAGCTATATCACAAGGTTCTTGCAGGCACTTCATTTGTATCTAGGGAATTATGATGCGTAGTTGCTAGGCGCCTCTCATAATTCGTTGGGTT
>BMAC01001213.1:22215-48067 GCA_014905375.1 Phtheirospermum japonicum
CTATACATTGAGTAAAACTGTCTTGTGAAATTGTAACTCATCTATAAATTTTGGAATATTAGACTAGATTTTTAAACACAATTCACTTACCTCGTTTCCATGGGCATGGTCCATGGGGTTCTTTCAGGATTATAGTAAGTGTCTCGAAATCTTCTTACATCGGGATGGTTTTCATCAAAGTTAGCCATTAGTCTTTATCTTTTTGCACAAAGAAAAAAGGCAATTAGAAATTCTATTTACTTAAGTTTGCTTGGTTGCTATTGTAAATGTATATATATATACACACACACACACACACACACACACACACATACCTACACACACACACACACCACATAACATATATATATATATATATATATATATTATATATTTTAATTGGAGGGACACTTTTGTGAATAGTGTCTTGATTCATTTTTCAATTTATTTTGTAGATTTCCTTTTATTTTAATTGCCGGGACACTTTTATGAATAGTGTCCTGATTCATTTTTCAATTTATTTTGTATTTGTATTATTTTATCAATTTATATTTATTTTTTATTATTTATTTAATTATCCCCCAAGTTTTATAGATAAAATGTTTCACAACAGGCCTACCTTCATCAAATCATCATCTGACAAGTCACAACTCTGTTAGATGCGTATCCATATTCCGAGTCGTTAAATAAATATTTATTTTACATTACATAGTAGACGTTTTGAATGAGAAATTATGACTATAATCGATATAGTTTGATGTTTGTTTTATTTGCTACTTAACCCATACTTTTCATTTCACGTGTCATACTTTTCAAATAATGTCATTCATTCATTGTAATATAATTGTTATACTTTTCTGATTACAGATTTAATATTATTCGGGAAAAAACAATATTCATTCTATATATATACTAAAAACCTAATTTACATATGAAGAGAGTGTAAAAAAAAAAAATTAGAGTCGCTTTATAAGTAATAATTCGAATGCAAATCGCTGCAAATATAACAAAAGAGGTTCTTTATAACGATAAACTGCCTCATATTAAACTAAAAAAATTAAAAATTTTGTTTGGGTGACGCTTTTATAGTAACAACCGACACAATAATAATAAAAGTGATACTTATGTCAAAAAGCAATGTTAATATGATTAGGCCGGGCGTCAGATAGTTTTTTAAAGCGCCACCAATACACTCATAGCGGGTGGCGGTTAATTAAGTAAGCGCTACCAAGAAGTGCTTGGTTTTTAGAGTACGTCTGCATTTAATTATAAGAGGTGCTTGTAATATAGTAAGCGACACTTATACTATAAAAAACGCTTATAATATAGAAGTGCCACTTATATTTCCAATTAAACTAAAGAAAAAAAATTGACAGCATGCGACAAAAAACCCAATTCGATCCAAAATTATCATTTGCAATTAACATGTATCTCCGTCGTTACACCTCATCTCCCGCCCCTCTCCGTTGTTGCACCTCATCTCCCGCCCCTCTTCGCCATTCTACCTCATCTCCCTCCTCTCACCTCTGTCGATTGGCCTGACCTCCACCGTCGCACCTCCTCTCCTATTAAAAGTTTGGTGTATTTGTTGACACTGGGACAGATAGCAACCCAAAAGTTATTTTCAGATATGGTAAAATTTATCATCAGTCAGTATGGTTTATGTTTTATTGTAGAATTATGTCGTTTTGTTCATAGATTGATATGGGCTTTTGCTATGGATGTGAAACTTTGTTTGCTCCAAAGAAGTGATTTTAGGAAAAAGATTGGTGTTGCTTGTAAGATTTTTGGGTTCTTAATGAACAAAATTAGACTTCTTTACAAAATCTTGTCTATGCTATCGAATTTAGAACTAATGACTAGTATAACCACAAATTGTTGGGTAATTTGAGATTAATTTTAATAATCATGCCAAAACCAACCACGAATATGTATATTATCACTCCATTTATGTGCTTCCTTGTAGACTATAAAATCTTTTTAATAATTTGATCATATCCCAAAGAATCCATCAACGCATACGGTAAGGCCACAAATCACGTACTTATAAACATAAGTTACTAAAAGAAACACCAACTACCAACAAATGAACTAGTAACTATCTATTTTTCACATACCGGCAGGGGTTTGAAAAAAACCAATAAAACGAAAAAAATTGACCAAACCGAACTGAAAATTTAGGGTCATTTCAGTTTTATATAAACTCATTTCAGTTTTCAATTTGAGAATCCCAAAATCTCGATTGTTTTGGGCTGGTTCGATTTTAACTAAAATAATTTTAAAATAAAAAAATATTTTTTATATTACTTGTTAATTTTTCTTAATTTAGTTCGGTTCGGTTCGTTTAATTCAGTTTTAATCTTATTTTTATTTTTGTTCGAATTGCAATTTTATAAACATTTCGGTTTTCAGTCGGTTTGGATAATTTGGTCTTAAACCTATTTTCGGTTCAGTTCGGTTTGAAATTTTATGTAAATTTTAGTTTCAATTTTCTTAATTCGATTCAGTTTTCGGCTAATTGATCAAATGCTCACTGCTACATACTAGATGTCCGTTTCATCCTCAAATTCTGATTTTGTGGTAAGAAATATGTAGTACGAAATTAAAATTTTGCATACTACAAAATTTCATACTAACCAATATGCAGTGGGTAATATATGTCACATTTTACAGAATATTAATTCCATACTCCACTACTAATTACCCAAAATAACAACAGCAAAATAATAATAAGGAATTACATATATAACACATAAAAATTAGAAACTCAAATCATGCCCAATCATATGATTTTACCAACTAAAGCAGCCAAAAATTTCATACTACTAAACAAAATGTAAAGACATTCGGCTTCTTGTTTGGTTTTGAAATCTTCTCGAGATAATATGTAATATCGCTCAGCTCTACGGGGATTTGGCAAGAACTATATGCAACTATATAGTATGGATACAAGAATCATTTGTATATTTTTCAGCGATTCGAGAGTTGCTTAAAATGTATACTCAAAATGATTTTCTTTTTTTGGAAGAATATCTGATAATGAATGTGATGAGATTGAGAGAGTAATATATGTGCGTGATATGAGAAAACTGATTATTGGAATAATCATACCTAATTGTATGAACTTAAGCAGTACGGGGAAGTTGGAAATTCATATGAGTATTCGTTAAAAAAAAAACAAAAAAACTTTACATATAAGATATTGGAATTATCCCTTTTATTTACTACGGCCAACTTTCTGGGGATTATTTGTAGCATTAATTTCATGATAAAAACATCAATAGTTGTGTTCTGATCTTTTTATATCTAACCACTTTAATTTTTCAATCAGTTTTTGCTTTTTATTTTTCGTCTCTTCACTTTATTGGAAAAAAATTGTTTGGTATGCATATGCACTTTCGTAAATTTTAGCATATATCAAATTATTCGGTTCTTTTCAAACCCAGATCTGATCAAAACAGCACATTTTCACAATAGTGTGAGATATATACCCAATGAAAACAGGAAAAAGAAATAAAGAAAATGGAAAAGAAATAAAAGGGATTCAAGGCTGGAAATTGGAATAAAAAAAATATGTGGTGGTGTTTTGTTAGGTGCACCCCACTGAACCCAAAGTGGGTATTTAAATGGTCCCAACCATAACTCCTTTTCGTGGGACCAAAACTTCATTCTCTCATGTCTGAAAAAAAAAAAAAAAATCATTCTCTTCCATGTTATAGTTCCGAGATTATACAGTGATGTGATTTAATTATATCATTATTTAATTAATTATAATTATTAAATTATTTAAGAAGATAAGTAATGAAGCTCATCAATAAATATAACATAAGGAGGTATGGGAGATAATATATTCACAACGTTGTAGGCATTTTTTATAGTCAGAGTCAATCTAATATTTTTAGGAGTTTGTGAGTTTTTTTTGGCCCTTCATGTAATTCATTATCATTATTTTTCTCACCATTACATATTCTATATACATTTTAAATATTAATAAATACAAACCTTGATACTATTGTACTTGACTCTCCTTGTTTTAATTATTTTTGACCAAATTTTCAAACGGAGAGAAGAATACGATATTCAATTGAGTTTTTCTTGGTAACATTTTCGTGTAATCTATCTATACCTATTTCTAATTGGCATTGGTGGCCCTTGGTGGTGAAACTGGTGGGCTACTGCAGACCCAAGATTTAAAAAAAATAAAAATTAAGAAAGTTCAAACGAAATGAATCAAATCATACACCTTTGATCGCTTAAAATTTAAGACGAACCTCCGAACTAGTGTTTTTATTAATACCAGCAGTGTACCTGCGAACTAGTGCTTTTATTAAATACCAGCAGTGTTTTTATTATACAATCACATTACTTTATTAATATTTTCAGTTAATCTTAATACTTTTAATCAAATAAGGAAATACACAAAAAATCTTATTCATCCATTAATTAGATCTAAGGCCCATAATAGACTATAGGTTCACATATAATAAGATGGTTCTCATTTAAACCTAATCCTATATATATATATATATATATATATATATATATATATATATAATAAAGGTGAAAATATTTTAGGGGCTCTGTGGCGGCAACTCTTGCGAGGCTTTAGTTTTGGTTTTGGTTATAATTTCCACTCATTTCCAAACCAATTAATAAATGAAAAACGGTTTAATACTCCAAAAATAAATAAATAATAATGATGATTTAGTTTGCATTTTAAAGTCTACATTTTATTTCAAAAAAACACATAGCATGGCCCTATTGGAAATTGGTTTAAAAATTTATATTTGATTAATGTTTCCGGTGGCTAAATATTTCATTTTATAGGAATTAAATATGAAACTAATAATCTATGTCTGGAGTAATAGAAAATGGCCAGAATTCATATGCAGTAGCACAGCAAAAGCTGAAGCCTTTTGGATCAAAAACAATATGTTATACTATCATGTTGAACTTCATTAATGCATACGAAATACAACATACACCCTTACTATATATAGGGTGGCTCATGATAAATACCTAGGGCTGCAAAATACACATGTCATCATATCATAGATTGAGCTAAAACCTAGGATTCTAACGGTAGCAAACTAACGGAGCTGTCAAGCTAGCTAATAAAACAAAGCACAGAACAAACAGCTGGTAAGAGAGGTTCTGGTGTGCTCTTGTGCATGGGAATGCATGGACCTACAGCATATCATGTCCTTACTTTTACAGGCCCCCTCAATTCGAGCGAGGTGCAGGGTACAACCATCAACTTATCCCTAACCGAGTGAAGGATTGGTTGGATAGAGGCTTGGTAAAAATGTCTGCAACCTGATCAAAAGATAGCACATGCTGCAATTTAATAATCTGGTCACTAACCTTCTCCTTGACAAAGTGCAAATCAATTTTCAAATGTTTCATTCTTGAATGATGCACTGGATTCTTGGCAAATGAAACTGCACTTAAATTATCTACCCACACTATTGGAGGCTGAGACAGAGGTACTTTCAGTTCCTTAAGGAGTGTTTGAAGCCATATTAGATCACAGGTCACCTTTGCCAATCCTCTGAATTCAGCCTCAGTGCTACTCCTTAAGACAACTATTTGTTTCTTCGAGCTCCATGTGATCAAATTGCCTCCCATGTAAATACAAAAACCTGAAGTAGATCTTCTGTCATCAGGGTCACTAGCCCAGTCAACATCTGTAAAAGCCACAAGTTGAGTAGATGGTGAGGATATAAACCTGAGTCCATAATCAATGGTTCCTGCAAGGTATCTAAAAATACTCTTCATTGCCTTCCAGTGTCTGTCAAGGGGTGACTGCATAAATTGGCTAATTTTGTTCACACTATAAGATAACTCAAGCCTAATGATAGTCATATATTGGAGGGCTCCAACCAAGCTCCTGTAAGTTGATGCATCTGAGATAGGACATCCAACAGTCTTGGATAGGGGAGCATTGGGGATCATAGGTGTAGAGATCCCTTTTGCCTTATCCATGTAAGCTCTTCTCAATAAGTCTCTGATGTAACCTTCTTGAGACAAAAATAATCCATCCTTTGTGTGCTTGAATTCTATTCCAAGAAAATAATGTATGTTCCCCATGTCTTTCTGTGAAGAAACCACCAAGTTCCTGGATGAAACTTTGTACTTCTTCCTTTTGACTTCATGTAACAATGACATCATCAACATAAGACATTATGAACAATCTTGAATTGTTGGTGGTCTTGTAGAACAAACAGCTGTCCGACTTGGAAGGACTAAAACTCATGGAATGCAGAATTGAGTTTAGTTTGTTGGACCAAGCCCTGGATGCTTGTTTGAGTCCATATAGTGATTTTCTCAATTTACACACAATCCTATTGCTCTTTCCTGTCTCAAATCCAGGTGGTTGCATCATATAAAGGTCTGTTTCCAAATCTCCATTCAGGAAGGCATTTGCCACATTAAGCTGTTTGATGCACCATGATTTAGAGATAGCCAATGACAGTATAACTCTTATAGTAGCAGGTCTTACAACTGCACTGAAAGTTTCTGTAAAATCAAGCCTGGTGTTTGTGTGTATCCCTTTGCAACAAGCCTGGCCTTGTATCTATCAAGTGAGCCATCAACATTTTTCTTTACTTTGTAAATACACTTGCATCCAATCATTTGCTTGTTTAGGGGTAAGGTGCTGAGTGTCCAGGTCTGATTCTTTGAAAGAGCATCCAATTCCTCCTGCATTGCATTTCTCCATTCAGGGCTGCTTAAGGCTTCTTTCAAGTTCTTAGGTTCCTGCACAATTCCACATAATTAAAAAACCTTAGGTTTTTAAATCCCAGATTTTAACCTGGTGGTCATGTGATGTCCCCTTTGTTCATCCCTTAGAGGTTTCTGCAAATCAGTGTTAGTAGCAACAACAGGAGGTACATGAATACTATCAATAGGCAAATTCACATAAATTCTACCACTGTGAAGCTCATTGTGGGAGGAGTATGTAGAACTGTGTTCAGGACTGTGATTGCTGTGTGAGTGATTAGAGGAATGGGATGACTGAAGTGTTTCATGTAGATGTGTGAGGAGGTGATGGATGAGTGATATATCTGGTGGGAAGTGATTTGTGTTTTCATTAGGTTGAGGTAAAGTTGGTATATTGGAAGAAGTAAGGTTAGGTGTTATAACAGCACTGTCTTTAGTGTTGGTTTCTGTAGAGAAGGGGAATGAATTTTCATCAAAGATGATATGTCTTGTAATGAGCAGTTTGTTGTTAGGTAAAAGGACCCTGTAGCCCTTATGAGAACTGTTGTAGCCTAGGAAAGTATCAACTATGCTTCTGAATTGGAGTTTATTAGAGTTGTAAGGTCTCATATAAGGAAAACACTTACACCCAAACACTCTGAGGTGATCAAGGTCAGGTTTGGTTTTGGTGAGAGCATCATGTGGGCTTTTGTAACTGAGGTGTTTAGAAGGGGTTTTATTTATCAGATATATAGCAGAAGTGAAAGCAGAATCCCAATGCTTTTGAGGAATATGAGAAGTGGCCAAAAGAGCTAAACCAACTTCTATAATATGCCTATGCTTCCTTTCAGCTAATCCATTTTGCTCAGGAGTGTAGGGACAAGACATTCTATGTTTAATCCCATGATCTAGAAAGAATTTGGAGAGAGCAATGAATTCCCCTCCACCATAACTTTGGACAGCCTTGACATGCTTATTGTACTGAGTTTCAACAAGTTTGTAGAAGTGAACAAAGGCTTGATATGTATCAGACTTGTGTTTAAGCAAATATATCCAAGTATATCTGGAAGCATGATCTATAAAACTAACATAGTAGCTAAAACCACTAAAGGACTTTGTTGGTGCAGGTCCCCACAAGTCAGTATGAATCAAACCAAACAAGTCATAATTGGAATCAGAATCAGGAAATGGAAGCTTATGGAATTTTGACTACAAACAAGGAACACACAAAGATAATTTTTCATTGCCAGAAAATGGTATATTACAATGAGTGAGAGCTCTTTTCACAACATCAAAGGAAGGATAACCTAATATAGAAAGCCAAAGTTCCAAATTTGGCTTATTCTTAACCTCTAAAGAGTTAACAACTAGATGGACTTTATTTGAGAGTCTCTCTGGAGAATGATGTGGTCTT
Organism: Phtheirospermum japonicum; assembly: GCA_014905375.1. Taxonomy (NCBI): domain Eukaryota; kingdom Viridiplantae; phylum Streptophyta; class Magnoliopsida; order Lamiales; family Orobanchaceae; genus Phtheirospermum; species Phtheirospermum japonicum. Next base: position 30,311 of record BMAC01001213.1, read on the forward strand.
GACTTGGATTTAACAAAATTGAAGCTGTAAAGTCCATTTCTAACAATCCCTTGGAGTAGCACCACTCCTGTTCCCTGATCCTTCACAAGACAGACATTGGGATGAAACTCAAAGAAAACATGATTGTCTCTAGCAAATTGGCTTACACTAATTAGGTTTTTTGTTATATGGGGAACATAGAGTAGGTTTTTAAGGACAAAAGATTGAGGAAAACGTGCTTCAGAGGATTGAACTATTGAATTACCACAATGATTGATATTCAAACCTGTGCCATTGCCAATTTGCACTTTGTCTGCCCCTTGATATTCAGCTGCTATATTGAGGTTTCCAAGATCATAGGTGACATGGATGCTTGATCAGGAGTCTGGATACCAATTGAAATCTGCAGTAGACCGAGACTCACCCCCTGTGATATTAGCCACATTCACATTATGATTACTAGATGAACCTTGAGTGTAGCTTGATCCATATGAGCCACTGTTGTTGTTACTGTTCTTGTTGGTTGGGCTGAAATTGAGGTATGTTCTATAGAAACACTTGTCAGTTGTATGATTATTGTAGTGACAAATCTGGCATCTTGCTCTAGAATTATCATATCCTCTTCCTCTAAAATTGCCTCTACCTCTTGTACCTCGGTTGCCTTGATTAAAGGGGTTGTTTCTGCTCTTCCCCTTGTATTTCCTCTATTTCCTTGCCCTTGTGTAGTGAGATTGACATAAAAGGATGCATTATCATGCATATTGCTATTATAATGTGTTTCTATGCCTTCAATCCTTGTTTCAAAGCTTAAGAGAACAAAATAGGCCTCCATTAAAGTGCAAGGTGGGATTTTTGTGGACGGGGACACCAAGACAAGATTATAGTCTTGAGGCAGCCCTGACATGATATATAAGAGCTGATCCCTTTCACCGACTCTTTCACCAGCAGATCCAAGAAGGTCACAACAACCTTTTATCTTGTTCAAATATTCTCTCATGGACATATTCTCTTTTCTGATTGTTTGAAGCTAGAGCCTGTATTGTAAGATCTTGGCATCATTTTGGCTAGCAAAGGTCTTCTCAAGACACTGCAAGATTTCATAGGATGTGGTCAAGCCTACAGTGGTGATCAATATGCTCTCACAAAAAGAAGATAAAATCCAGGAGGCCAGAAGCTGATCTTGTCTACTCCATAATAAATATGAAGGATTAGGCAGAGTGGATTCAATGAATGAGCTAGGAAAAAAGAGATCTGGAGGATTAGTAGAGCCATTGATATAGTGATCTAATCCGTACCCTCTGATAGCCGCAAGAATTTGCTGTTTCCAAATGACATGGTTTGACTTATTCAACTTTACACTGATTAATTGAGATTGAAGAGAAACCGGCTGTTGAATTTGTGCTTCTGGATTTGAAACAGCAACATGTGGATCAAAAGCCATGTTTTAAAATGAGAAAAGGGATAGAAAAAAAAGGTACGGATCAGAGCTTAACAGCTCTGATACCATAATAGGAAATGGCCAGAATTCATATGCAGTAGCACAGCAAAAGCTGAAACCTTTTGGATCAAAAACAACATGTTATACTATCTGGGTTTGAACTTCATTAATGCATACGAAATACAACATACACCCTTACTATATATAGGGTGGCTCATGACAAATACCTAGGGCTGCAAAATACACATGTCATCATATCATAGGTTGAGCTAAGACCTAGGATTCTAACGGTAGCAAACTAACGGAGCTGTCAAGCCAGCTAATAAAACAAAGCACAGAACAAACGGCTGGTAAAAGAGGTTCTGGTGTGCTCTTGTGCATGGGAATGCATGGACCTGCAACATATCATATCCTTCCTTTTACATGGAGTACGTAGATGAGCGTAGTGCATTTAACTTCTCAAGTCAATTTTAAATGACTTAGAAATTAATTAAGATAGCTAATCGAAAGGGTGAGATAAGACTATATATATATATATAATTATTATTGAATATTATGAGATCAATCAAATAAACAAGTATTGAATTGTAGTAATATTTGATAAATAACATGTTGATAGTCAATAATTCACATATTAATTATATTGTCTACACATTTTTATATACTTTAACTTTACAAATATGTCTAATTATTTTTCGAGAATAAGTGACAAATTTATATTGTTGGACTCGCAATAAAAATCAAAATAATGTATAAGTGATTATATATATATATATATATATATATATATATATATATATATATATATATATATATGTGTGTGTGTGTGTGTGTGTGTGTGTGTGTATGTGTGTGCATGTGTGTGTGTGTGTGTGTGTGTGAGAGAGAGAGAGAGAGTGTGTTTAATCACTTATATGTTATTTTATTTTTTATTGTGAGTTTTTTGTTATTTTAATGATGTTTCTTTGTAATTTTTTTTAATTGTGACTTTAACAATATCAAATTTGTCACTTTTTCTCAAAAATACTTTGACCACTTTTTTAATTAAATTATACGAAAATGCGCAACACAATATAATTTAATATTTATTTTATTGGCTATCAACTGTTTATTTATAAAATAATTATGATTCAATGCTTTTTTATTTAAATTGATCTTATATAATAATGTATTTTCTACTATCTCAGAAACCATGCAGAACAATACAAGTGTAAATGCAGTATCGAATGGAATGAACATTGTGACATCAACTATAATAGATTTATAAAAAGATCAATTAATCCTGAAACCAATAAGAGGAAGACTGCCTTTGAGCAAATGTTGCTAAAGACAGTAATCTTGAAAGCATTCATATCATACTTAATTTCTATCGAAGTTTAAAATCGAATTAATTATGTTAGGCATGCATTTACATTTTATATACTAATCACTTCAACTTCATTGGAATATTATATTTTATTTAGTATACTTATACTATTATTTGCTCATTGTGCAGAGGCAATAATGAAAAAGTTTCTCTTCATTCCAGAGTTTCACCAGACCTACAATCCATGCTGGATAGTGAAAATAATTTGGTTAAGTCATTTAGAATGGCCAAACAATTGGTGAGCATAGTATTGTTGAAGTGAAATATCTACTCAGGAGAAGATGCAAGAGTGGAAGACACACAATCTTTCAGAAGTTGACGAGCTTTCTCTATTGGTTGTTCGTGATCTTGATCCTCAAAGAGGTAACATGGATATTGTAGTAGAACAGAGATTTGGTAATTTTCAATGTATTAACGAGTTTCATCCTTCGTATCTTACTGTAAAATATCCATTGCATTTCCTTATGGGAAAGACAACTATAGAAAAGATATATCTTTTTCAAAATGTAAGAAACTTAAAGGTAATGGTAGACAATATGTGAGGCAAAGGGAGTTCTTTTCTCACCGATTGCATGAATGAGAGATTGAGGCACCCACTACTTTATATAATCAACAACTCACACAAAAATACTTTGTTGATCGATATACTATGATTGACTCTTTAAGATTGTGGTACGTTAAAACCCATCAAAATAAACCACAAAGCGAGATGTATAGTGGGATTGCTGATGAAATGTAGAAAACCTAAAGGAAAGGGTAGACAATATATAAGAAAGAGGGAGTTCTTTTCTCATTGGTTGAATTAAAGAGAGATTGAGGTACCCACTACTTTATATAATTGACGACTCATGCAAAAATATATAGTTGATCAATATACGATGATCAAATCTTCAAGATTGTGGTATGTTAAAATCCATTAAAATAAATCGCGAAGGGAGACGTAGAGTGGGATTGTTGATGCAATATTACTAGGTGAAACAGATGGCTCAAGTGTTGCTACGCAACTTGTCTTGCCTACCACATTTATTATCAATTCTCGATTCATGATTGGGAATCACCAAGATGCTATGGCATTTTGCCAGTGGCCAGGTTATCCTGATTTATTTATTACATTCACGTGTAATCCTAAATGGATGAAAATTATTCGCTTTGTTGATAAAAGGAATTTAAAACTAGAGGATCATCCTGATAATTTCAAGGATTTTCAAAATTAAGTTGGATGCTCTGATGAGAGATTACGCACTTATGAAGTTTTTGGATAAATTATTTTAGGTGATTATGAAGAAATTTTAAACTTGAATATTATTTAATCTAAGAGTAATAAATTATTAATATTTATTATTTTTTAATTTTTCGTTAATTTATATTTTATATATTTTTTTAGTTATTTACACTGTAGAGTTCCAAAATAGAGGTCTTCCTCATGCGCACATATTTTTTTTCCATCAAAGCAAGACAAATGTCCAAATGCTGGTGATATTGATCAAATCATTTCAGCTGATATTTCTAATAAAAAAGAAGATTCAAGATATTATTTCTCTTTATCTAATTTGATGATTCATGGGCCATGTGGTCACTTGTAAAAATTATCTCCTTGATGGAAATTCCCAAAACATTTTTCAAAGAGGTTTATAGATACTACTATTGTCGATAATGATTGTTACTGAGTATATAAACGTAGAAATACTGGAAGAACTATTACAAATAATGGTGTTCAGCTAGATAACCAGTCGGTTATTCTATATAATCTTTATCTATTATTGAAGTATGGATCCCATTTGAATGTTCAATGGTGTAACGAATCCATATCTATAAACTATTTGTTCAAATATATCAACAGGTAACGATATCGATAAGATCACTGCGACATTCTATCAGAATAAAGATGTGGTTGTAGAGGAGAAAAGGATTGATGAGATCAATATGCATTATGATTATCGTTACATTTTTCTATGCGAAGCGGAGTGGAGAATATTAGGTTATGAAATCCAGTATAAAACTCCACCTGTTATGCGTTTGAGCTTTCATCTTCCAAGAGAGCACAATATATTGTATAATGATAATCATCAGTTGGATGTGGTAATAAAACACAAACCAACACATCATAACATGTAATTTGGTTTGAGGTAAATTAAAAATATCTGGAAGAACGAAGTTTGACATATGTTGAGTTTTTTCAAAAATTTATTTGGAACTCAACAACAAAAGAATGAACACCTAAAAAGCTTGATTTGTTCTCATTAGCACAAACTTACTATATTCCAAAAGGATCAGATGATAATTATTATAATTGACATCCCCTAAATGTAATTAAAGGAGTCCAATGTCACAATGATAAAATATAAAGTTAATAACATGCAATACAATACATATCGTGATGCATGCTAATTTCTTTGGTTGTTGTTAGATATTAGAGAATACATCGACGGTATATTAGAAGCAAGTAATTGGGGACCAAAACATTCCGTTATATCTTTATTCGCAACCTTACTTGCATTAAAATAATTAGCACGTTCAAAAAAAGTATGGGAGAAATATTGGAAATATTTGTGAGATGACATTCTATACAATCAACAAAAGTTGAGAAAATCAAAAGGTAGAAATTATTGATATTTATTTTTATTCTCTATTAAATATTAGTTTTATTCTATTGTAGTGTTTTTATTACCAATATTTTTAATTTTATTTTTAATGCAATTTTTCATTAAAAATGAGTGATGCTGAAATTCAAAAACAAATGTTGCTTGAAGCTGACAATTTATTGTAGAGTGCGGGAAAGAGTTTAAAGGATTTCCTCTCATTCCAACTCCAAAGATCGTCGATTCCAGTACGTACGTAATAGATTTATTTCTAAATAATTGGAGTATGATCGCGAGGCGCTCATTGAAGAATATGATAAGTTAGTTGATAATTAGAATATTGATCAGCGTCATGTTTATGATAAAGATTCAAATAGTACATTTAGCCAAGGGTGGTGTATTTTTACCTATGGATACGGAGAGGCCAGTAAAATATTTATTTGAAGAACTCTTTATGCAGCATTAGATCTAATGGTGGAATTATTTTGAATGTAACATCTAGGAGCACAACTTCTCTTCTTTCTCCTAAAGGAAGAAACGTGCATTCTAGATTTAAGGTACTTTTTAATTTACACCAAGATTCATCATGTTTGATATTTATGAGGCTGTAAAATTTCAATTCAAATTCTGATTGTGTTGAATTAAAAAGAAATCTCTGACTAGATAAATAGTATAAGATATGGAACAGTTGGAGGACCAAACAATGGTGTCGTTCAAACTGAAACCCTAGATGATCTATTACCTAAAGATGATGGTGACCATGTTGCATCAACTGTAGCGAGTATATAATCACAATTTGGAAAAACTACTGAATGCTCCACTTATTTGGAGGATCGTGCTACTCTTCGCCCAACACTTGATGTCTCTAATTTGATTAAAGAATATATGATGTCATAAAATGATGGAGGATGTAAAATATATCTTATCTCTGATTCCCTATGTTGTGTAATAATACCATATTTGTTGTTACAAAACTTGGTGATCATGTTGTACAGGCTAAGATTCTTCAAAGATGAATTACAGGTGAATTAGTATTAATCCCTAGAATTATTGTCACACCATCTGATACGAGACTGCCTTTCAAGTTCCAACAATGAAAATTTCCTGTGATCATGTCAACTCCATGACAATCAACAAATGTCAAGAACGATCTCTCTCTCACGTTGTACTTTTTCTAAAGAAGTCAGTTTTCAGTCATGGTCAATCGTATGTTGCTATATCAAGAGTGACCAATCATAATGGTATAAAAATATTAATCGTCGATGATGAGAATAAACACAACAACAAAACTACAAGTGTTTTGTACAAGGAAGTTTTTCATAATTTGTAAAGTACATTTCGTCTATTAAAAATCCTTTTATAAACCATGTTAACTTTTCCAATACTATTTGATCTTTGAATAATAATTTGAACAATAATTATATATATATATATATATATATATATATATATATATATATAGGGGTGGATTCAAATGAGAACCAAGTCTTTATTTACGAACCTGCGAACTAGTGCTTTTATTATATACCAGCAGTGCTTTTAATATACAATTACAGTACTTTATTAATATTCACTTATATACACCAGCAATGCTTTTATTAAAAAATATTGATGCTTTTAATCAAATAAGAAAATATACAGAAAAGTCTTATCCATCCATTTAATTTGATATAAGGCTCATAGTTGACCTTAGGATTCACAAATAAGGGACATGATTCAAAAACCTGCGGAGTCTGCACAGAGTTTGATGTTGTCAATGCTTTGTTCAATTTTACTAGGTCAACTGCGGTATGCTAATGAGGTTATTTCTTGTTTTACAACTCTTTTTTCTCAACTTCTCGGTCTTCCAGATTTTGTTCGTTCTAGATAGAAAGGGAGTGATTTGGTTGAAGATTTTGGTTATTAAGATTATGGTTTATCTGGTCCTAGTCCAAGAATGTGGACTAGTTCAGAGGGAGATCTAAATTCAGGGGTAATCGATCGATCTTTGGATGTCGTTGTAGATGCTACTACAAATCTTTCTTCTCATTCAGGTGGAGATGGTCCATCTTTAGGCTTTGCTATGCCTATTGGCCTTCGTGATAAAGATGATGATAGAATAGAGGTTCGACTTTGAAGCTTCTGTTGTGAAAAAGCGAAGTGATCCCCACTTCAAAGTTCGATGATTCTTTCCATAAAAGATGTTATGTTTCTTTTGATAAACTATATTTGATGTTCCTTATTTTTACTATCATGTTATCTTTTTTTTTTTTTTTTTTTTTTTTTTTTTTTTTTTGTGGAATGACTAATGGCATTTTGCTTCATATATTAAGGCTTTTTTTTTTCTTTTTTGCTTGTGCAAATGTTTATAACCAAAATTTTATACATGCCATCCCAATAACCGGATTTGGTCACAATACAGTACTGTAGGAAGAAGGAAGCAAGAAGGGAGGATTTTCTTTACTTTACCTCTAGAACCTTTCTTTCACGAGTGAACTCGGGCAAGAGCCTACCTTGTAAGAACTAAAGAAGGGGTTTGCCCCAATGTCGGAGCATTCTTCTTAACCATATGTTTAACTGCAATAATTTAGGGGGAGTAATTTTTTTATGATTATACATGTTTCATACTCGCTATTTTCATCATATGAGTTTTGGCTAAGAAAGACAAAAAGAGGGAGATTGTTGAGTCACGTATTTTCTAAATATGTGATATAATAATTATTACTTTATTTTATCTTATTCAAAATGACTTTCTTATATAGTTTTAATTATCTAGGAAAGATTTGATATTTATCATCTTTAGTAATTATCCTGTATATTATTTAGTTTCAGATTAGGTAATTATCTTTCTCTAGTATTGGAATCGTATATTGTCATTTTTATTACTTAGAAGTCTCAGGTTTTATCTTATTCCTTTATATTAATACTTATCTATACACTATAAAAAAAAATCGGCAGTACTGATGGATTATATTCCTGACGGATTTCCTGGCGGCCAAGGCTGTCAGCAACAATTCCCCTCAGTAATCCCTCAAGAAAAGTGCGAAAATTTATCCCGCTTAATTATCCTGATACTTTTTTTAAACATGAATATATATCCTGGCGGACTGAACCCATCAGGATATTTAAAAAAGAAAAAGAAAAAGAAAAGTATATATATATCCTGGCGGAACCTGTCAGGATAATTTTGAATTAAAAAAATAAAAAAAATGTTTGCTGACCAGTTCCCGTCGCAACCCTCAGCCGTCTGCCGTCCTCTACCGTCCGTATGTCCGCCGCCAGCAGCTGACCAGCCGCCCTCTGCCGTCCGTCTGCCGCCGCCTCGACGGGTAAGTAAATTATATTATTATTACTTTTTTAAGTATTGTGAATTAATTGTTAATATTTTATAATTAGAATTTGATTTATTTTAAGTACTGTGAAAGTAATTAAAAAAGGAATTCATGGTTTGATGTTTGGTGTTTGTTAATTGAGTTAATTTTAATTGAACTAGTTTTTTAAGGTTTGATGTTTGATACTTGTTAATTGAATTAGTTTTGATTTGTGTTTAATTATGTTTGATTAGATTTGAATTAGGGATTGAATTAGGGGTTGAATTAGAGTTTTTAATTTTTAATTTTTATTTTTATTTTTAATTTGTTAATATGAATGTATGCGTATTTTTTAATTTTAATTCAAGTTTTTTATTTTAAATCAAAAAAAAAAATTTAAATTTTAAAGTATTTTTAATATAAATAAAAATTACTAATTAAAATTTTGTCATTATTTTTAGTTTTAATTGAGAATTCTATTTTCAAATTCTGTCATTATTTTTTTAAATAAAGATATATTTTTTTAAAATCAATTGGAATTTAAATAATTTTGATATAAATAAGAGCTAATTTAACATTCTGTTTTTATTTCAAATTAAATAAAAATTAATTTAAATTTTTGTTTTTATTTTCTAGTTAAATAATTAGGTTTCAAATAGAGTTTAATTTTGAAATGAAGTTTTGATTTCAATTAGGGGTCTAATCGTAAATAATATCGAAATTAGGGTTAAATTTGTAATATTTTAGGAAAATACGTACACAAAGTATATAATTAGATAGTTATGGGTTAATTTAGTAAATAATTAATGAAATAGGATTTCATTGTATTAACTTAGATTGTTAGGGTCTACTTTTGAATTTAGACAAACTTTAGGGGCATATTAATAAATAATTAGGAAGATAGGGTTTTATTATATTCAATCATAACGTTTGATCTGTAATTAATTGTATTGTGATATATGTTTGCACCCATTATATTGTATATATATTAATCATGCATGAGAGACCGTGGTGATTGGCCGGGATTTAAATTTTTTTATATATATTTTACATGCATGGGAGGCCGTGGTGATTGGCCGGCCGAAATATTGAATCTAACAAAAACTCTTATTTTAAGATAATACATACTACTAAATGTAACGTTCTTGAATGGAATAGAAGCCTTACCAATTATAACTCAAATTACTCATTTTTCTCGTAATGCTGTCGAAATTTTGCCACGTTCTTTTCCTCCCATTCATTCTAGAATCACGAATAACACTAAAAAATTTTAAGATGGCTCCTGATCATAGTTGGATGTACAAATAAAATATTTCTGAATTTCTAAATCCGGTGTTCGTGGCTGGTGTAAATAGTTTTGTACAATTTACACTCACGCATGATGCCGCATAATTTTATATTTTAAGTAATTAATTATATTATTGAACATGTATAGTTTATATTTTAATTAATTCATTATATTATTGTAAATTTATATACAGGTTTCTCGAACGGGTACGCAGCCCAGTAACTACGACCTTCTGAGGTATCATCGAAATTACGACGACACATTTACGGATCCCAAAGCTCAAAAGATAGCTGTAAGTTTATATATTATATATCTGAGTTATTTAGTTTAAAATATGTTAAAAGTTTTTTTATTAAAAGTAGCTGAAAATTTTTATATCAGGAGAATTATTAGAGGACTTTGGAGAAGAGGCGTGCTGCGTCGTCGGATGATAGCGGCACTCAGGTAGACCCGGACGAGATCTATCTAGAGGTTGTTGGAATAAGAAGGGTCGACGCTATGGCCTTGGATGCTTCGGGAAGGCTCGGAAGGGCAGTACTTCTTCCACCCTCACCGCCGATGTTCGTCAGCTTCGGACGCAACTCCAGTCCCAGCAGACGCAGATTGAGCTAGCCAACCAGAAGATTTAGCGGATACGCGATGAGAAGAAGCGTTTCTAGTTGGCGCTCAGACAGAAGATTGAGGACGCTGTTGCCCTGGCCATGTCTCGTCAGCCTCCTACTGATCCGACATCCGGTAGTGATAATGATTAGATGGATGTAGAATTCTGAAATTGTTTATACTTTGAAATATTTGAATAATTTATTTTGATTCTTAATTATTGGATAATTTATTTTGAATTATCTAAAATTTATATGTTTATTATTTTTTAATTTAATTGTTTTTTTAATTTAATTATTAATTAATATATTACAAAAATTTATAATAATTTAAATTTCATACTGACGGCCTTCTGACGGGTAAAACCGTCAGGATATTTTATGTCTTCCTGACGGGCTATACCGTCAGCATTGCTGACGGGAAAGACACGGGTAATTTGACCGTCAGTATTGCTGACAGACTTCTAACCGCCAGGAATACTGACGGCCTAATCCGTCAGGAAGGTATAAGATATTCCTGACTGTTGAAATTCGTCAGGAGTACTGACGGCCATTTCCAAACGGCTTTGGCCGTGACGAAAGCCGTCACGAATCCTGACGAGCGCACGTTTCCGTCAGGATACTCTAATTCTGACCATGAACATGTTGATGGGTAATATCCGCCAGGAGGCCGCCAGTATTCAATATACTGACGGGCTCCTGACGGATATGGCCGTCAGCGTAGCCAATTTTTTTTAGTGATATTTCTTTACTTAGAGTAGAAGTTGATTTTCAGGTTAGTAAATATTATTAAAACTCTAGATATTTGATCTTATTTTCTTACTTATAATATTTATTTGTATATATCATTTTTTTTTGTAGGTATTTATACAAGTAAAGTGTGTCAATATAAAATAGAGGTATTGCTCACAAATGGTTCACGCTTTCACAGAGATTAATCGAAGGAAAAACATTTGAGAGCCTATTTATTCTTGCTTCAAATTTTCGTAATTGGTGGATGCGATTGCAATACTTTCATCCACAATAGCATCCTGCAGTTAGAACTGTTTTCTTCTATTGTTTTTACAATTTTTGTTAAGATCCAATAATGTGATTGTGAATCTTAATTCTTGGAAGAGTGTTAATGATTTAGATGATATATACTCTTAATAAGTTTTTTAATTTATCTTTACTTAGTAGATTACGGCTTTTGTAATCATTAAAACGCACGTTTTGAATAGTAAAGATTTTCGACATGTTGGTTCGACTTTTAAGAATAAATTATATTATAATCAAAAGTTTTATGTGTATTTTTTTTTTTCGCTAATATTTAATTTACACTCTTTACGACACACAAATCTTATATTGATTAAAACTTTAAATCGAGATCTGCTTTCTCTCGATAATCTTTTTTTTTTTTTTTTGGTTTTTTATGTCTTTTAAATGAATTGATAGTAGGCTTTAGCATGAGTTAGCACCTCATGAAATTACGTTTATCAAAAATCTGTCCATCATTTTGAGGTGGAAATAAAAGCACAGCCACCATTTAATTACATGCAGATATATCCAATATGTATGTATATCTCTGGAAGGATATATATATAATAATCATCATATATATAACTGGTGCTTAGTTAGCTACTCTACAAGGCGGCGATCGTCCCGCCCGCGGCAGAAACTTGGTTTCCAGCGGCGGCTTTAGCAGCTTCCATGTTGGGTGCCGATGAACATTTCTCTTTTCTCTCGTCTTCAGCCATCTTTCTCTGTCTGCACTCTAGACTGCAGAAAGCACTATCACCTCTGAAAGGACAAATATAAAAAATAAAAGATTATATGCATAAACTTAAATGAACACTACGTAAGATAACTATTGTACTGCATCATATATAATTTACCCAAAATGAAAAAGATCAATAGACTCGAATTAATTTGTTTTCTTTATTAAAGGTGATGAGCTTCATATATAATAACACTATTCCCATACACATTATCAAAACACAATAGATTTTGAAAAAGACACGGCCAAATAAAAAAGTGGCCGAATATATATATCTTAAATAAGCCACAAACTATTGTCTTCAAGATAAAGTATAATACTAGCTTATTAAATAATCTTTCTCAAGAGGAAAACAAATAAAAATCGAAAAATAGTGATTTAATAGTTAAAACTCTAAAGTCCATATATCTGATGTTTTGGGTTCGACCCCACCACTGAAAATGTTATTCAATCAATCGTCGCGCAGTAAAATTGAAAAAGAGATCAGTTAACAATTCACATATTCAGAACCAATACCCAACCTCCTTCAAACTCCGAAAGGATTTCAAAAAAGAAGAAAAAAAAAAATAGGAAATATAATATTTCAAACTCATGCAGTGATAAAGTGTTTTAAGCAGCAAAAAAATACAATTGTACATACAAGGCATATTATTATTATTATTATTATTATTATTATTATTATTATTATTATTATTATTATTATTATTATTATTATTATTATTATTATTATTATTATTATATACCTATACATGTAGATGTCACGGCCTGGGGTGAGCCGGCGTTTGCAAAGTGAACAAGCCCTCAAGAAGTTAGCAGTTTGGCTTAAGTCCGCCGAGTTGCGGCGGTGGAGTCTGGGGGATGCGGCTGCCAGAGACCGCTGATCTAGACCGTTAAAAGGGTTGTGAGGATCCGAGGGCTGGTAAACACCGTCAGCAGCAGTGTTGAGATCTAAGGTGAACTCGGTCATGCTAGTAGTCCTCTTCATCGGTGGACGTGCTCTCTTTCCCAACATCATTCTTTTATTTCCTCTCACACACACACAATCAACACAAACTTCACCTCTGTGTGTGTATTCAGCCTTTTAGCAGGAGAGAGAAAAAGAGAAAAAGAGAGAGAGAAGAGGGAAGGAAGGATGGGAGATTGTGGGGAAGATAAACGGGGGAGGCAGAGACGGGGGAGGAGATCTGAGCCGTTGATTTTTGTTTGTGTTGCTGGATTTTGAGAAAAGTTGCATTATTGTTTGGAGGAGGCATCGTCAGCATTCTCTTTATTTTATTCTCATTTTCTCATATGGAATCTTTTCACTGTAAAAATACATCAAATTTTAGACTATTTTTTACGTCATTCAAAATGGTTTGCAAAAATAATTCTTTTTTTTTTTCTTTCAAAATTTTACAAAATATGTATGTATTGTAAATAGTAATAGACGATGAAAAAATATATAGAACTGGGGAAAAATACTCCAAAGTTATCCGTCACATCACACACCGTGTAAATACTCCAAACCGGAATAAACATCATATTTTCCCAATCTTCAGGAGCACTTGGTTTATTTCGAAACACTCCACGTTAAGCCAACTGACATCAAAACATAGCTTTTACATCTTTTATTTTTCTAACAAATTTCGATAAGTAGGATTTGTAATTAATTGTGTTTCTACTTCATTTATATTATGAACTACTGGCACAAGTAGTGTTAGGGTTGTACAGTGTGAAATACTTTACATCAAAGTTACGCGATAGACGATACAACTTGGGCTTCTGAGAGTAATTTAGGGAGTTTCGCATAAAATTGTAACTAAGGTCTTTTTTTGTTATAAATATCTCGTTGATTTAATTGTAATCCTATTTTAAATTATTGTATGAAAATATTGACTTGACAACGCCCCCGACGTAGTGAAAATTTATCTATGACTATTTGAGTAAACAATCTAATGTGTCGCACTTTTATTTATCGTTCTTCCTTTCATCATATTGCATAAATTACTAACAACTGGATCAAGAGCGAAATTCAATGGGAATATGATGGGTGACGTCGGCGATTGAGAAACTTGACGGAACAGATTACGGGTTTTGGAAGGCACAGTTCGAGGATTACCTGTAGTACTAAACCAGAAGTAATGAAAAATAACGGCTGGAAGTTGTTGGACAGGAAGGCGATGAGCGTGATACGCTTGTCCTTGTCCAGGAATGTTGCGCTCCATACAGCCAAGACAAAACCTACAAATGAGATATCCAAAATGTACGAGAGTGACTCAAACTTTTGTGCACCCCTTTTTAATAAATATTTAAAAGCACGTCAGTTTGCTCGTAAGTGTACGAGGTAACTGTAGGGTGATGAGTTTGACTCGAGTCCTATCTCTCGAGAAAACAACTGTTCGGTCCTATCAATGTTTTTCTCAATTTTGAATAACATATATGTACATTTGGGGGTTTGAAAAGATTGATTCGATCATTATAAACTAAGACGATAATTTAAACTAATTAAACTAATTACTTTAACTAGATTATTAATTACGAACTAAGCAGTATACTAAAGCTGATTAAACTAATTATTCTAAATTATCAACTAAAAGCAATAACTAAATTATCGATTAACACTACGAAGATTAAAAGCTAATTAACGAATCTAAAGCATGAATTTAAGAATCTATTGCTAACATACGAATCATACCAATCTTCGAACATTAACTAAGTATGAACCAAATCGCATAAATAAACTAAATTAATCAATATCCGAAATACGAGCATGAAGCGATTAAACTAATTAAATTAATCTAGCATTAACTACGAAATTAACTAAGCAATTAACTAAGAAATTAACTAAAAGTTTAGAATACTTATTGTAACTACAAAAAGAAATGAAAAGATCCAGCTACTCCGGAGTTTGAACGCTGATCTTGGACGAAAATGGACTCTCGAGCGCGAAACCGGTGTTTCGGACGCGTAGAACTTCGATCCTTGATCCGCCTTTCCAAATCTCGTTATAAGACATGGATTTATTGTTGTCGAATGCTAAAAATACCCTAGGATAGATGTATCTGTCGTGGCTCTCTTGGAAACCCGAAATAATGAGGGTTTATATAGATATTAGGAGTCCTGGCGCACAAGAAACTCTAATTTCTGAATTCTGGGCCGTCGCGTCGACGGAGCGTCGGCGGAGCATCGACTGACGCGAGCAGGCGCTCAGCGGATGTCGGCAATCTTGGTCGGCAGCGCTCGGCATGTGCGGTCGACAGGGTGCGCGCGTCGCTGGCAGGTGCGTCGACGTTGTGCGTCGACATCGACGCTTCAGAACTTTGCGTCGACGTTGCGTCGGCCTTGGTGCGTCGACGTCGACGCTTCAGAACGTTACATCGGCAGAGCGTCGTCCTTGCGTCGACTGACGCGAGCATAGCTCGCTGGCATGGCTAGCGTTGACGGTGCGTCGACGGTCGCGTCAGTAGGCGCGACTGAGCGTCGGTCTCCGTTTCTCAATCGTTTGCTACTTGTTTCACCGGAAAGCTTGTTCTTCTACTCTTGAACATCGAACTCCGTCCTTTACGCGCTAAACTCTTCCGGTTACTTAGCTGTAAGGTGAAAAACAACGAAACATCACCTAATTGCATCAATTAAGACCAAAATACGGTAAAATAAGCTGGAATTATAAATTTACGGAATTAAGCTTAAATCGTCCAACTTATACCAAAAACAAATATAAAAACGAACTAAAAAGCTAATAAAAATAAGGACAAATCTACTCTAATCAACTACCCCACGCTTTATTGGTTTGTTCGTCCTCGAACAAACGATAATTTCAAAGTATAACTAGAATGAAAATCAGTTCAAGCAAAGAGTCGTGCGTTGCTACATAGATAATTTTGAAAATATAGGTACAAGTCACGCAACGTCAAACACTTGACCATTATTACATTGTCGCTTCAAAATAAAATCATGCTTCCTCACGAAGGATAATATATATAAGTACACTCAAAAGCACTCAAGTATTTTCTGCATGGGACGTGTATACACTCAAATCATACAATTACATGCACAATAAATAAGCACAGAAAATCAATCTCTTTTCAATCGCAAATTAAGTGTGCTATCAAAACTAATAATCAGTAAAGGTCTTCGCGGGTTGTAGTGTAAGGCTCTTTGGACGGGTATGGAATATATAAGTCGTGTGGCTAATTGCTCACCCCAACCTAATCTAATCAAAAAGCACATCACTTCACCTCGTTCAAAAATAAAAACCTCACTTAACTCTCATAACGTAGCCTTTGAAATATAGGCTATTCCTCAACTCAAAAACTCGTAAACCGACTGAAAGCTCAAATCACTGAAGTACAATTGAAGCTTATATCATGCTTCTTACACAACTCTTGCCTTCTAAACAATAGGCTTTATAAAATAAACAATTAGACTCAAGCCTTTACAAGCGCGTAGGCAATTAATCAACACTATCCACCATCCTTCATTTTTCTTTTTATATCATCCCCCTTTTATTCTTTTTTTTTGGGGTATTAAATTTTTTTTTCTTTCTTTTCTATTTTTTTTTTGGATGGTGGACCTTAATTACAAAAATAATAAATTCCTAATAAAAATTTTCAATACTTAAATAATCAATAAAAATACGAACTCCTACCCCACGCTTTTAATGGGTTGTAGGGGTCGTTTCAACAATACTCATGGCTATAGGCATGGATATTTGGCTATGATTGGCTCATTCGTAATTTATAGTGGCTAAAAATATATGGATATGGCCGGAATAGAGTTTTATATGTGCCTTAACTTCATGTTCAAAGTCGACTACACACAGCGGTTTCAAAGAGATATCAGGACTGAAACTTACTCAAGCACATGCAAAGATGATAAACACTCAGGCTACTCGCTGGCTTTTTGCATGAAAATAATTTTGAAAAGACGCTGCTTTTAAGGTTTTGCGAAATCGATTGCATCCAAGTACCATTGTACAATATATAATAATAAATTTGAAAAATTATGCACTTATGCACGCTCGAATACGAAAACAAAAATCATACATAGTCAACTTCGACAGGCAAGCCATACAAACACAATTAAGCGTAGAAATAGCAATTAATCACGTTTAAGAATATAGTCATTACAGGCCAAGTATCAAATAAAATTACACAAATAAATCAATACAAATCACACTCGACCACCCCTCCCTCTAAAAATTCGGGCAATCTCCGGATTGCCACAAATACAACCAAAAATCAAAAGAGGAAGGAAAAGAAAACATCCCTGAAATAATAGGAGTCGAGCTGCTAGACGTGATTTGTGTATTTGGCCACTTCTTCAATGTACGTGATACGAAATGCCCTAAAAGAAAAATAAAGCACACAAAAACAAGGAAAATAACAATATTTTTGGGTTTTTTACAATTTCTATTTTTTTTAAATAAAGAAAGCATAAATAAAAATAAATATAGAACGAGTTTAGAACTCGCGAGACTCATC
>BMAC01001213.1:60075-77806 GCA_014905375.1 Phtheirospermum japonicum
ATCCCATGTCCACCGCCACTTTCCAGAACGGTTTTTTGAAATACCGTTCTGGAAAGTCTGACTTTCCAGAACGGTATTTTGAAATACTGTTCTGGAAATCGCGACTTTCCAGAACGGTATTTTGAAATACCGTTCTGGAAAGTATAACTTACCAGAACGGTATTTGGAAATACCGTTCTGGAAAGTGCAAAAAACCAATGAGTCTACATGAAGGGTAAACTGAGGTAAAATAAAAATAAAAAATGTTCTAAACAACTAATGAAAGATGAATTATTGGCAGGCAGACTATGAACAATTTCATAAGGGTGGCATTTGTAATTTCAAAAAGATACCTTGACTTATTTACAATTATATATTCTCAAATTCATGGGTACGTACATAGTTTTTCTAATCAGCCCTTATGAAAATGATAACTCAAGTACAATTTTTTTGCTCAGATAAATAAGTGAAAAAAATGATCATAAAAAAAATTAATAATCGCACCGTCAGTTTGCTGGCATCAACACCTTCAAATATCTTGGTGACTAGCTCCTCAGTTAACCACGAACAATCCCGTACGTGTACCTCTGTCGGAGAACCATGCACCAGCAACTCAAGAAACTTGCTATCCATTCCCCGATGGTCACAAAGAAACCAACTGATCTTGTGCCTCAATGCATTAGGAATAAACTCAAGAGAACTGATCGCATCCGCATTTTCACAAAGAATCGACAAGCAAAGCTCCTGCAACGAGGGAATGTGCCTATCGCATCTGCTCGATTCCTCCTGCTTCTTCGGAATCCACTTTGGACCGTTTTTAGAAGCACCGTAACGCGCCCGAGTCTTATTAGATCCACGATCCTTCATAATATTCACGGCCGTAGAAACCGGGCCAGGATATCTTCTACTCCACCATCAGGAGCAGCAGCACCATCGTTACCAAGTTCTTGTTCGGGCCTGAAGATGGCAAACCGGGCTGCATGTTGCCTGGCGAAATTTCTATGGCGTTGTCTCTGTCCATTTCGTATATTATTATTATGGACATGAGAAGTAGCTCCACTATCCAAGAACCAACCACGGAGTAGGATTTTGATTCTGAGGAATGAGATGATTTGCACTGGGCRACAAAGCTGCAGAGAACACCCTACATTCTGAGAACATGTTGCTGGACCAGAGRAATTTCAGCGATGTATGAAGCATCTCAATTTTACGATAGTCTAAAAAACTCATTTCCATACCATCTCACCTAAATATGATTCATTTAGTTTAGCAGCCTTAAATCATTTGCTCTCAAAATGCTCAACGCACTGCCGCAAACAAACCCAATTACCAACTTCGCAGTTGATATTATTCGGAAAATACAACAATTTAWGTGGTTCCACATCACATTCACCAAATTACTAAAACTAAGAAAGTGAAACAATTTTGCGAGGAAAAAAGAATGATTCTTATATTATTATACACGTAGATTATACTACTTTGTTGCCTAGATGGTAGCATCATTTWCTAAAAATCTCCAAGAGTCGTCACTTAAATGCCTTGCCCCCTTGCCCGCCTACACTTTCTATCYGAATGGGCCCYAGTCTRACGTCTAACTGGCTCTTTTTARAACTGGGCCCAGTCTRACGTCTAGCTAGYTCTTTTTCAGAACACCACTTAGTATATAAACTAATCACTTATTTATATACCTTGAAAACTATCTCAAAATATCYAYACAGTCTACTAGCATTTACCCTTTCAAGTACAACATCACTCCCAACCGAGCCCACAACATATCCCTGCAAAGAACACTATCAAGAATCCTCAACACCGTGCAGCCGAATATTCAGACGTCTCAGCCAAATCGAATGAAGCGCCATATGAAAAACATCGTACCTCTTCGGCCTCAAATTAACCTCAAAATGCCGCCTCGCCGTCACACCCCTCCTCTGCATTCTTATGTACTGCCTCGACGAAATCCCCATCAGAATATTCTTCATGTTCGGAATCTCAACCGAAAACGCCTTCCAATTCAAAACATCGCTAAAAGGCGGAACATAATGATCCTTAATAAGAACAGGAACGCAACCGGTGTACAAGGCCTCGACCATTCTCGKGCTCACAACCTCATAGCCACTAGGGCAAATGCAATACTTGCTCTTWCTCATCATCGCAGAGTACGACAAGTTTTTCGGGAGGTATTTATGTACCTGAATGTCCGGGTCTTTGTTCTCCCAATGTTCGAGGATAATCGGCCTGATGGGCCCGTGCAGGGCCYCGGCAAAGAAAGCGATAATCGGTTGTTTCGAGGGAGATGGGCCGCCAATCAAGCCGTTGGTTCGGCCACCGGGCAGATTGATCTCCGGGATGGACACGTCTTTAGAGGGTCGAAATCCTTCCGACGTATTAGCATTGCACAATGCTCGGATTGAGTTCTTGAAAAGCTCCAGCAGAGACTTTGAAAGTTCGGGCCCCTGCAACCAATCACTGTACAGTTAGTAATTAATATGTAAAAGAGTAGAGCTGTCAAAGGGGTCGGGCCTCTGGTCAGGCCAAGCCCCAGGCACAGCCCGCACAATGGGGAAATAGTGTAAAAGCGTATCGGGCTTAGAAATTTGGGGGATAGGGTTTAGAACCACATGAACAAGACAAAACCAAGAAAAACAAGAAATAAATTGAGAGGGATTAAATCAAGAAATCGAAACATAATAAATTTGGGGGCTAGGGTTTCGAAATTGATTTAACTTGGGGAGAGAATACCTTGCGATTTAGGATTTCAGACCAACACCATGAGTAGGAGTAGAGGGCGGCGGAGAGCACGAGAGCCGGAGGCAGCAGACAGAACGAGAGCCGGAGGCGGCGGGCAGAGACGGCAATTTTCCCCTTGTTCTTCTTCTTCAACCTCGCGACTCGCGGGCGTTTTTCTCTGGATGGTGATGACGGCTGTGCGGGGGTAAGTTGGTGATGATGAAAGGTTTGGTGGGGGATGACGGACATGAGGTTGTCATGGGGAGGTGGTGGTCTCCGCTCCAGGCGTCTTTGGGAGGAGAACGAAAGTAGATAGACGGGTTCTTCTTTTAGTTTATTTTATAATTATTTTATTTTTATTTTTATTTTTATTAATTTAATATTTTAATTGGAAAAGAGTTTCAAGAACAGTATTTTAATTACCGTTCTGTATCAAGGGACTTTCAGGAACGGTTTTAAAAATACCGTTCTTGAAAGTAGAAATATGGGCGGCAAAAAAATTTCATTTACGCGGTATTAAATTGAACAAGACTTTTGAGATCGGCCATATAAAAACCGTTCTAGATTGACGTAAATTCCAGAACGTTATTTAAATAACGTTCTGGAATRTACACTTTCCAGAAGGGTTTTACATTACCGTTCTTGATAGTACACTTTCCAGAACGTTATAAAAATACCGTTCTGGATTGACTGATAATCCAGAACGGTTTTTTGAATAACCGTTCTGGAATGACCACTTTCCAGAACGGTATTTGAATAACGTTCTGGAAAATCATCTATCCAGAATGGTATTATGAAATACCGTTCTGGAAAGTCTAATACAGAACAGAATTTTAAATACCCTTCTAGATGCACCAGGATGTTCTGTTCTAGAATGCAGTTTCTTCACTAGTGTAAATTATGTCAAATAGAGGGGAAAAAAGCTTGAAAACAAGAACAAGAGCATAACAATGGAGGAGAAAGGGGAATTTCACTAACAGCACATGAAAACTCAAACATCTAAGCTATAAATTATGTAAGAGAATCAATAGTCTCAAACATTCATACATTTTACAACAAAAGATCAATAGAACATGAACTAAAAGTTACCCTAAATAGCAATGTTTTGCAAGTCTCAAAAGAAATAGAGTTACAGAATCACCACAATGCAATAGCTACTCCACTAAATTTGCTTCTAAGTTCGTAGGTTAAATTTAGTAAGTAAGGAACAAGAGAGGGTTTGGAGTTTCATGCTTGAAGAAGAAGATGAGAGGATAAGGTTTGGTGATAAATTTTTATAAGTCACAATGTAGCTAAAGTTATTCTTTCTCTAGAAGTGTGGAAATTTATATAGGAGTGAATTATGGGGACAAAAAGGTAACGATGCAATAAATGGCCGAAAATTAGCCTTTCATCGATTGTCATCGATCGATTGTGTCTCACCGTCGGTGGCTGTCAATCGATGAAGGTAGTCGTCCGTGATAAAATAGGCGTATAGTGATGGCCCATCAATAGGGTGTCGATCGACGGTGGTGAGAAATAATCGGTAGGTCGATCGACTCACGCGGTCGACGCGGGCGAGAAAGGCGCGTCGATTGATCGTCGATCGATGACTGTGATTCATGGGGGCTTGCTCGAATATCCTAACACTAAGAAAATCAAACTAACATAAATATCTACAAAAATATAAGAAAAATACGAAAACTAAAAAGTCAAAAACAACTAAAAAAATGCAAAACAAACAAAACGAGACAAAACACACTTAAACCCAACTAAAGCACAAAAAGCAAGACACGAAAATATAAAAACACACACAAAAATATGTACAAATTAACTCCCCACACTTAACTTTTTGCTTGTCTTCAAGCTAAACTAGGCCTAAACGTGGAGAATAAGAATCTAATCCCATGATGAACCTAAAAATAATGCACACAAATGAATAGAGAAATAATGCATTTAATCACTCATAACCAAAAGTGAAGG
Organism: Phtheirospermum japonicum; assembly: GCA_014905375.1. Taxonomy (NCBI): domain Eukaryota; kingdom Viridiplantae; phylum Streptophyta; class Magnoliopsida; order Lamiales; family Orobanchaceae; genus Phtheirospermum; species Phtheirospermum japonicum. The sequence goes on from BMAC01001213.1 coordinate 64,744, forward strand.
ATGTCTAAGAAATTTTGAGGTAAAACATTTTGAATCTAATTCAAACGACTGATACGATGAGTTGCACTTCATGCAAGTCTCTCATCCATGCACCGACAAGGGTCTATATGTGCTCAAAACAATTAAAACATCATCCTACTAACAATCTAGTAAAAAGTATTCTATTTTAGCGAAAATTTATAGGAAAAGCACGAGGCTAATACACTCACGTGAGATTCCTACACTTCATGCCCTATAATTATAACAGTGCCAAATAAAAGTATAAACAACCTATCCAAAATAACAAAACTGCTTCACTTCGCCAAGGTTTCAAGCAATGTCAACACATCATGACTCAGTCTTTATCACACTCAAAGAATTATATAAAAAAAAATAATAATAAAAGACAGACTCAAATTTTAAAAGTAAAACAACAAATTTACAAAAAAAAAATTTTTTTTTGGATTTTGGAAATTTTATTTTCTTTTTAAATAAAAATAAACAAAAGGATACTAAGCGGTAGGGTTGTCATCAACATCCATCTCTGGATGGGCATCGGCCGCATGGGAGACGGATGAGTGGTCCAAGCGATCAATGATTTGGGAGAGGTGACCCTTAAGATTTTGAAAGCTTTGACAATTGCTTTGATGATTGTTATCAATTTTCTCGTCAAGGAGTCGATGTTTCTCGAACATTTTTGATTAAAACTCTCGATTCTCTTCCAAGAATGTGTCCCATACTTGGAGCAGTCCTGAACTAGTGTTCGGGCCATCTTTGGGCACACTTGAGTCATCATGAGAAGCCGATGATCTACATTATGAGGATTCTCGGGCTCAGGACAAGGGCATCGTAGAACATTTGGCCGTCGAGAGGTAGTTGATCTCAGTTTCTGCAAGATTTAACTCAGTCAGATTGCACCCGAAGTGATGGGTGAGGCTGGTTATAAACGGGGCAAAAAAGGAGAGGATTCTTATTACCATGTTTTTCCAAGATGTTTATGATTCCGGTCAAAAATAAAGGAAGATGAGCGGTCGCCAGTTGTGGTTCATGGACCACAAAATGTAGAGATCGAGTTTGTGATGTTGGTGGCCTCTTGCTTGCTTAGCACGACATGTGAGAGGAATTTATATGCGATGTAGATGGTTTCGTCTATGATCCTCGTAATTAAGAAATGTTTGAGAGAGCCGGTGTTACCCTCCATTATGTCATGTCAAAATTCTATCTCGTCATATGCCCTGTCAATGGGCTCTTGTGGTATATCATTGCTATCAAACCCAAACATTTCTCTGAGACACCCAGATTTTTTTGAACCTCATTGCTCCCGAGTTTTCATATGAATGCCCTATCGGTGAATTAGACAAAAGTAGTGATAACGCAAACACTAGTTCATGATATCTAGGGAGCTCCATCCGAGTGAACATGGTACACCCGAGTGCTTCGATGTAATCCAAGACGGCCTCAAAATGTGATGAGCCCTCTTGGACCCATTCCCCATTTGAGCTAAATAGATAATTGTAGGCATTGAAAATTCCCAAGTTTAAATCGAAATATAAATCTTGCTCTCTTCTCTCAAATAATGGGAAATGGGGCCTCTTATTTAGCCGAGATATCCTTCTGATTTCCAGCTCGAGACATGGTAAATCAAAGTTGACATAAAAGGGAATCGAGGAAGTAGAACTTAAGCTTTAGATGGTACATGCAAAAAGGGTTATAAGAGTCAATAAGAACATGCACGTACTCAAGATAATCGGATAATGAAGGAAATGCTCTTTGGGGAATTTCATCGAGCACGTGGCGTGCGAGGATTCAAATGGGAATTTTTTGATAAGAGATGAACAAATAAATACCAATATAACCAAAGGATTCGATCACGATACATAATAAACATAACAAATCAGGCTCAAGCTATGTACCTCGATATTTAGGTGAAAATGACAAATATCCTGGACAAAATTGGCTCAGGCCATTTTATTGTGTGAAATTGAAGGGGAATTTTATTGTCGGAGGTTAAACGGAAGTCGAAGGGTCACCAGAGGTGGGCAAAGGATAGAGAAAGCTGCTGGAAATGTTAGACGATGGACGGAGGGTCGTTGGGTGGTGACTGGATTCGCTGGGTGCTCGAGGGAAAGGAAAAATGGGTTAGGGAATGTTATGTTTGTATGAGTGAAGGGAAGCCGTTATTTAATAATGATGTCAAGCAATCTTTGGTTGAGTGGGGCAGTTGGTTCAAGAGGATGGGCCGAGTTTGTGTTCAATGACTGAGTCGACATGGGCAGGGTCGGGGCGGTCCATGGTGAGGCAAATAGATTGGGTAGGCCGGATCTAGACAGAAATAAGTGCCTATCAATTGTGCATTGATCGATGGGCCATCGATGGGGAGTACATACTATTTTTGTCGATCGCACATTGATCGATGAGAAATCAATGGTGGCCTTTCATTGATCGGTGTAAGATTGATAAGTGATACATGGACGTGAATGCTTTTGTCGACTAGGCGTCGACGGGCATCAACATCACCGGGGATTATAGGCTACTCCCATCGATTAGGCGTCGATTGTTAAGTTTTCGATGGTTTGTGCTTTATGTGAAACGAGTCTCGCTTTTGCCCCTTTTTTCACCCGTTCTCAAGAATAATGTCCGATTCTTCAAAAATTGCCCCAAGTATGCATAAACAGTCTTCCACCCTTGAAATAATACTCCATACAATGCAAAAAAATGCAATCAAAGAAATAATGAAAAGAAATGAAAATGAGAACTTGAGTTGGCTCCCAAATAGCACTTGTTTAACGTCTCTAGCTTGGAGAACTCAAGTAGGTTAGAATATGAGGGGTCTTTAAGAACTGCGAACTCCACAACTTGCATTAGCATCGATCCATGGGATCTTGGTTTGCTCATTGGTCATGCACTTGGAGACCCTCTCGTGTATTCATATTTACTAGCCTAACTATTTCATCTGACTTCCCCTCTTCAATCATAAACATGAAACTCCATCTCGACTTGAGCTTCTTAAGACAATCACAGATATGGGAGTTGTAGAGCAAAACTTGCATCCTAGATTTTAGGTTCTTGGAAATGAGCTTCTTCTCATATTGAAGCTTCACCTCTTCTTCGTGCATTTCGATATTCTCATGATCCTCTCCTTTATCTTCTTTATGCCTCTTTTTGCCCTCATCAAGAATCTCATGCTTGAGATGACTCGGTCGAGGTTTGAGTTTCGTTAAGGGTTCGTGTTTTTCACCTACTAACTCGTGATTATTAACTACCCCTTCCAACTTAGGTTCTTCCCATTCATTGATTTTAGAGAGACAAGAAACATCATCACTAGAAAAGATTCCATGGTTCATCAACTTTTTTCAATCTTTCCTTACGCTAAGAGGGAGATGGGTTCGATAAGGGAACCTTCGGGATTAAGAGTGGAAGAGGGGGCCAAATGCAAGTTGTTGATAGTAAAACTTATCATATTACCCAAAATCAAGATTTACACTCTTCACATCAATCAATGCATTCATAGTCACCATACATGATATCCCAACAATAGAGTGTGCTCACGACATTCTCACCTCCCTGACATCAAGAATCACAAAATCCACGGGGACTATGAGGCCTCTTACTTGCACTAACACGTACTCAACTACCCCTTTTGAGTATCAAATCGAATGATTTGCAAGTGTCAAGCACATCCTCTTCTCCTTAAGCTCATCTATCTCCAATTGCTTAAAAAAAGGGCATCAAATTGACTCCCGCCCCAAGGTCAAGCATCACCTGAGTTTCTTTTCCATTCCCCAAAGTGATTTTTATACAAAAACTCCCAGGATGAATTTCTTTAGGGGAGAGGGGATTGTTGTACGATAATGCTTGACGCATTTCAAAATCACACTTTCTTGTTATTCTCAAAATGACATTTCTTTGACAAAAGTTCTTTGAAAAAATTAGCATAAGCGGGCACGTTTATAATAACATCAAGAAAGGGCAAATTCACAATAACTTTATAAATCATATTGTAAAGATCAAGGAATTGATTATCTTGCTTTGCAAGAAGTAGTCGGCTCGGGCAGGGGACCAGAGGCTGGTATGGGCTCGGAGATTAATGATTCACTCGGTATCCTTATCCTTGGCATCTATCTAGGACGTGTCTTAGTTAGGAGTGACCAATTTCACAACTAGGATTTGGTTAAGCACGACATCTGGAATGGGAAGTGGGGAAGGGGAGTTATCCTCGAGTGATGAGATGTTGTTATTGACAACTTTTCCACTTTGTAAAATAATGATGGATTAGATTTGGACTGGTTAACTCGAAAACTTCTTCCCTACTTGAGTAGAAAGTTGGCCAGTTATAAATCTAAACCCATACATCCTCTTCTTAGATTGTTATATGAATTATGTGAGTATTTATAAAGTTTCATCGAGGGATAGCGAAGTGGGAGCATGAGCCGGTGGGGCTGCTTGAAAAGGTGCTTGAGCTTTTTGCGTTAGTTGGAAAGGTGGTAATTTTTGGAAAGAACCTTTCTCCCTTTGTTGTTTTTGGTAGAGTTATTGAGGTTCAAAGTTACTTTATTGTCGATGGCTTGAAGAGTAGTTGTATCCATTCAAATTATTCGACCACGAGAAGCTGGGATGTTTCCTCCAACCCAGATTATGCGTATGTGAGTAAGGGTCATTGTTGTGAGGAAAACTATTTTGATACCCTTGACCAGCTTGGCTTGATTGATAACCTTGAACCGCGTGAACTTCCTCCTCAAACTCCTCAGGTTGTTCAAACTTGGCTTGGCAAATGATCGCTCTATACCCATACACTCCACAAATCCCACACATGTTGGTAGACTGTGGTGGTTGAGGCACACTTTGAGAGAGATGTTTATTTTGGGTTTTCAAGGAGGCCACTTGCCTCGTAAACTCGGTAATTCTATTTGTATCTTCACGAGAGGTATGAAAGGTGGTTACTTCATGAACGAACATCTTCTTCGAATGATCACTCTTTTGTTGTGAATCACATCTTATGGAGTCAAAGATATCATAAACTTCTTGTGTCATTCGGGACCATAGGTCTCCACTGGCGACATTATCAACCATGTATTGGAAGGTGAGAGAAAGCCTGTCATATAAAAGTTGATTGACTATCTAAAGTGGATAGTAATGATATGAGCATTGAGTAAGAAGCTCCTTGAAGTACTCAAAAGCCTTGTGAAAAGACTTTCCCTCCGCTTGACTAAATGAGGCAATCTTTGCCCGGACTGAGGTTGTCCTTTAATTTTAACAGTACTTTCCCATAAAGCAATCATAGACCATGTACCAATTGATAAGAGAGTTATGCGTCAAGGACATGAACCATGTCTTAGCTTGATTCTTTAAGGTGTAGGGAAAGCATCACATCTTAAGTTGATCTTCGTTAAGTCCTTGAAGGGAGAATGTTTTGATGATGAAAGAGAACTCTAGAATGTAGTTGAGAGGGTCTTCATTTGGTAGCCCATAGAAAGAAGGCAATTATTTTAAGTGAATCACCTTGAGCTCGTAATCTCAGGCCGCGGGGCCCAAAATAATGCACGATGTGGATGGGACAATCATGGTCTGAGCATACTCTCGTATACAAGTTGATAGGGGTCCTTGAGTATGGCAGTTCTCATTTTGATGCATGTAAGGCCCCTGGGATTCTTGATGAGCTTGTGGGAAGTACGATTGTTGTGGCTCGTGGGGAACTTGATGGTCGACGGGTGAGGTGCTCATTGACTTAATTGTAAGGTGGAGCATCATGAGGTGCTCTATTTGTATCTAAATGAAAAACGTCTAAGTCGGGATTGTTGGGTTTGGCATAGGGCATTTGCGCATCGAGATGGTTTTGACTCATGAATGGTGGTGGAGCGTCGTGATGGTCTTTTTCGTTTTGATTGTCGCCAAGTTTGTATTAGCTTGGGGATGAGCCATAGGTGGATAATTTATTATTCTTGTCGGGGAATTACATCTACAAATCCTCTAGGTGTGGCTCTTGTACAACTAGATGTTGTCGATGAAAGGAGCAAGCTCTCCACCAAGTGTTTGTCTTCCTTTCATACACTAAACAAACAAATTAAACGTATCAATTTCAAAGAGAATAAAATTAGACTAACTACTACACGCGAAAAGACATCTTAAAGCCTTTGACACCCCCAATAACAGCGCCAAATTTTGAAGTGATCTCATACGCACTATTTTTAACAAATGTTTGAGGATCACTTGCTAGAGAACTTGGTCGATCATAGCGCGGTGAGATGACTCACGTCGTATCTCACAAGGAATGACAATCGGAAATAAGATGATCATTTCAACAAAATTACACTAAACACAATATGAATTTTAATTAGTTTTGGTTTTATCAGGCTAAGGAATGTTAAACTACATCAAAGATTAGAAAAGGATTTAAAAACATAAAACAAGATACAATTATGAAAATCCAAAATAACACTAAGCTAGAAAGTTAGAAATTAAAAACAAAAAGCTAGTGAAATCATGAATTCATAAATCAATCAGAAATAAAATAAGACAAAGCATGGAGGGAAAAGAGAATACAAACTACAACTAGAAACTCAAAGTAACTACAATTCTTGAACATTTATTAATCAAGAATCTAGACTACAATAATAACTATATGCATCAAAATGACTAACTTATATAAACCCATTTGTCTTTCACCACCTACTCTCTAAACTATGACAAAGAGGGAATAAAAGCTTGGAAATAAGAACAAGAGCATATCAATGGATGAGAAAGGGTTTTCACTAACAACACATGAAAACTCAAACATCTAAACTCAAATTATCTACTAAGTCTCTAAGCTAGATCTTTTAAAGTAAGGAATAAGAGAGGGTTTAGAGGTTCATGCTTGATGAAGAAGATGATAGTATAAGGTTTGGTGAGAAATATTTCTAAGATAAAATGTAGCGAAAAGTCTCCCTTTTTTTTAGATTAGAAGTGGGGAAATATATATTGGAGTGAATCATTGGGGCAAAATGGTAACTTTGACAAAAATGGCTTAAAAATGGCTTTATGTCGATCGACGTTGTCTCACCATAGGTGGTTGTCGATTGATGAAGGTAGTCGATGGTGATAAAATGGGAATGTGTTGATGGCCCATCGATAAGGTGTCGAATGACAGTGGCGAGAAATCCTCAGCAGGTCGATCAACTCATGATATCGACGAGGGTGGTAAAGGAACCTGGATTGGCCGTTGTTTACCAATTGATCGATGATAGTACTTCGTGGGTTTGAGCTATGTTTTCATTACATCGAGATGATTTTGATCCTCGGGAATGCGGTTGGGCTTGCTGGACTGTCTTAACTAAGAAAACCAAACTAACAAAAATATGAGAAAAATACGAAAAACCTTATAAAGTCAATAAAAGCTTCAAAAATGAAAAAAAAATGAGACTACATGACTCAAACCTAACTAAATCACATAAAACAAGACACAAAAACATAATAAAAACAAGCAAAAATATGTACAAGCCAATGGTGCATCAAACTACAAGATTTTCACTAATGATCATAAGATAAATATATGGGTTTACATTCTAAAAAATAAATTTAATGCATTTGACACTATAGAAATTTCTTTTAAAAACTAAAATATATTTGAAAGTAAGTGCTTAAGATCTGACAATGGTGGTGAGTCTGAGCTCAATTAGCTCAAATATTACTGTGATACAAACAGTATTCGCATGGAAAAGACCCTTAAATAAACCCCTTAGTAGAATAGAGGGCTAGTGCGAATGAACAAGACACTTAATGAGTGAGATAGATTAATGCGGTTGAAGTCAGGTTTACCAAATATGTTTTGGTCTGATGTAATTAACACTAATACACTCCTAATTAACAGAGGACCATCATCTCCCTTGGATAATGGTATACAGAAGGAAGTTTGTAGTTGTTAGGAGGTAAACCTTTCTTTTCTGTGAGTATTTTGTTTTGTTGCCTATGTTCATATAGATGCTGCTACTATACGTAAGTTATATTTTAATTTCGTTAAAATTATATTTATTGGATATGGTTGTGGTGAATTAAGTTACAAATTCTTAGAGAAAATAAGCAAAAAACAATTCTTAGTAGGTATGTCATATTTAATAAATAGGTTTTGTATAAGAACATTATGGGTGCACCAGATGCTAAAAGTATAAGTACTCAGGTTGTAAAAATAGATATTTCAAACTCTGGTAGAATAGAGCATTTCATAATTACTAGGTGGTTGTTGATACTGAACCAAGAACATCACCAATTACGTAGTGGATATTTACAAGAAAGAGTGGATCACTTGAAAGGTTAACACCATGAAATTACTATTTATTGATGACTGATGGTGGTGAACCTCAATGTTATGCAAAGGTTGCACATGGTGAGAATATGATCAAGTGTAAGGTCACGATAGATGATGAGATGAATTCCTTGATGTGTAATGATACTTGGGATCTAGTTGAAGTCCCAAAGGCAAAGAATCAATTGCAAAACAAGTGGGTCTAGAGAATCAAAGATGACACCGATGGAACTAATAATTACAAGGATAAGAATGATTATGAAATAATTTCAGCATAAATACGTTATTGATTATAAAGATAATTTTACTCTTTTGTGAAACTAACCACTATTTAATTTTTCTTGAGTATGGTTGTTGTATAGAACTTATTATTAGAGCAGACATACTCATGAACCAAATCATAGGGATACTTGCCAAGTGATAACGGTGATCTTGTGTGTAAACTAAAGAAGAGTTTTTATGGTTTAAATAGGCTCTGAGATAGTGGTACAAAATGTTTGATAGGTTCATTCTTGGTATTGAATTCATTAGATGAAATGCTTACAAATGTTTCCATTTAGAAATATTTGATGATAGTTATATCATAATATTGATATATGTTAATAACATGTTGATAGCAAGTTCCTGTGCTCAAAAAATAGATAGACTTGAGAAGTGTTGTCCAAACAGTCTGCTATAAAAGATCTTGGAGAATTCAAGCAAATTCTTGATAGAGTACATCAAAGACTTGTAGCAGGGAAGGTGTATCTTTCACAGGCAGAGTACATCAACAAGGTATTCAAAAGGTTCAATATGTATAATTCTAAGCCAGTGAGTATCCCATTAGATAGGCATTTCAAGCTATCTAACAAAGAGTATCATAGTAGTGATGAAGAGCATGCGAATATGAAGAGGGTTCCATATGCTTCAACATTGGTAGCATTATGTATGCAGTGGTGTGCATGATACCAAATATTGTGCATGCACTTGGAGTATTTAGTTATTTTATGAGCAATCCGGGTAGATAGAATTCGAAAGTAGTGAAGTGGATCCTTAGGTACATGAGTGGTATCACAGTGAGAGAGAGAGAGAGAGAGAGAGGGGGGGGAGGAGGGGGAGAGAGAGACCTAATGTTTGAAGGAAAATGCTTTAATTTAGTAAGATATGTTAATGCATATTTAACATCAACTTATCTTTATAGAATAAGGACTACTACTGAGTTTATATTTATTTTAGGTGGTACAATGATATGTTGGGCTTCTTAGTTGCAGAAGATTGTAGCTTTATCTACTATAGAAGTAGAGTATGTAGAAGTGAAAGAGTCTAGCAAAGAGATGTTATGACAGCAAAATTTCTTGGGTGTGTTAGGGAAAAGAGTAGAAGAGTGGTATTCTCTACAGTGATAGTTAGAGTGCTATTATTTGTCTAAGAATTCAATATTTCATTCAAGAACAAATCACACTAATTTGAAGTATACATTTTCTCTTATATGAGAAGATCTTTCAACTAGTGAAGGTTCATGAAATTTGAAAATTATGCTGGTATTTTGACAAAGGCTGTGACTTTAGAGAAGTTAAAGTTATGCATGGCTTCAACTAGCCTTGGAACTTGAGAGGAAGCCTTGGCGCAGCCACCATTTATGGGTTATTGTAAAGAAGATTTGGACATAATTAAGTCGAGATCAGTCTCTAGGAGGGAGATTGTTGGGTTGTATACTCTAAAGTAATGTACATCCAACATATACGATCATCGAGCCAACTAGGGCTTTTGAGGTGTACTTTAGGGAGTTTTGTGTAAAACTGTAACTAGATCCTTCTTTTAATGACTATTGATGTAATTGTAACCCTATCACAATATTATAGTACGAGAATCTTGAATTAACAGCAACCCCAGACGTAGTCAAAACCTCTATCTAACGAACTGGGTAAATGGTTTCATGGGTTGTTCTTTACTTTAATTGACTTATCCTTTCATCATACTTAATAAATTTCCAACACATAGGGTACACATATATTATACAAATCAAGTATGGGTGTATGATACATTTTAAGTCTGAAGTATACAATTGTTCACTTATTATTTTAACACCGCAAGGGCACGAGCTAACAAATTCAGTAGTGGCAAGTAATATATTATTTCACATAGACTAGTTTGCAAACTAAGTATCTTAGTTTTAATAGCTATGATTTTATTTAGAAAATAAAGTAAACATGGATAAATTAAATGAACTATATATAAATAACTAAATAAAGCATATGAGAAAGCAAGAGGCAAAAATGATTCCAAATGATGGTTTCAATTGACAACACTTTAGTTTATGATTAATAATATTAATAAGTTTTATCTTATAAAGTATCACATAATTCATCCATCACTCTCACTAGAAAATGTAGAATTATATACTCAATTACCCACGTATCAGACTTTCGGTACAATATCATATATGACTAAATAGCTTCTATTAGATAATTATACATCTTTTTGGAACATATTCAAACTATACATGTCGATTAATTTATGCCTTATATTGTTTATTTCACTCTTGAAGTGATTCAATATGGCAAAGACATGTAAAAACAGTAATCAATTGTTAAACAAGCATTTGCATGTATTATGCATCTTCATAGACATGTCTATTTCACCGAGCCTCTCTCTGAGATGTCAAACTAAGACAAACTAGTAGGAATAAACATCAATAAAAGAAATACATTAATACCATAAAATAAGAGTCATCAATCTACTCACATGTTTATAATTAAAGTGATTTAATCAGACATGGGTATAATAAAACACACATATATTCATGTTCGTATAACACATGATCAAACTAAGCAAAAGTCCTAAAAGAGAGAACAAAAACCACCCCAAGTCAAAGGACTCATCTTTGTTTCCGTCATCTCATGAATGAATGAACCATCTCCTCCAAGCTCCTAGTACTCCAAACTTTCTTCAATATGATATATTATGATGTATATTATGTCTCTTCAAGTCTGGACATGTAATGTACTTATAGGACTCCAAAATCCTAATTTTGGCCTGAAATATGTGGTTGTTAATATTTATGCCGCCATGACATCCGACCAGATGCTCGGGTGCCCACTCAAGTCCTTCTCTCTATTTGACATAGTCGACCCGCACCCAACCTAAACCTTGGTTCTAAGCTCGGGTTGACATCTTTGTTCTCGGTTTTACTTCACACTCGACCCTGTCTCGAGTATCACCTCGAGTAAACCTATTCAGGGGTTGGGCGATTCTCTTTTCACGCCTGTTTTGACTCTTTCTTCATTCTAACATCCCTCATGTATTATTTGGTAGCCTTGCCAATGCTCTAGCTCCAAAAAGGCTCAAGAACCTATCATTATTTGGTATCATTATTACCCTTACAAGACGCAGGTCGAGAATATGGTAACTTTTGAATTCTTAATCACGATTTCTAGATTTAAATCTATGTTATTATCACAAATAGTTCTTATATTTTAATTTATCTTTTCATAAATCATGTGTTACACAAAAATACTCATTCACACAGACACTCACATGTGTGTGTGTGACAATTACCAAATACACCATAATATTTTTGTCAAATAATCCAAGTAATTATCAAACTTGCCATTTAATTCAACTCTAAATATATGATTACAAAGTTACTCCCTATTAAAATAATAGTAGTAGTAGTAGTAGTAGTAATAACCTTAAATTTTTTCAACATTTATTTTGTTGTCTAAAAATATTTTTTTTGCCCAAATCTTTTCAAAACATAAAGTAAAAGAATTTGGGATATTAAGTAATAAATTTTCTTATACATTTTCTAACATAAGTGATCAATTTCTCAATGAATTAAGTTACTTGTATTATCATCAAGTAAGAAATTTTCTATTATTGTATTGATTAAGAAATACATTACAATATTTTGCTATCAAATAAGATTTTTTTTTCTTTTGTTCTTTTTTTGGCAAAAAATAAAATAAAATAGATACATAACAACATTCGCACATCTGGTAAGAAACTTTTATAATTAAGATATATTTTTCTATCATGTAAAGATTTTTTGGGCATATAGTAAGATTAATCGTGGCCAAAACAAACTCGCTAGAAAATACTTTCATCGACCAGAAATTTGTTTCCCTTCAGGTCAGCAGCAGCAGCAGGGACGCCACCCTGCTACCAATACTATAGACTATTATTATTAATAGGGCTAATTTTTTTTGCCCCCCAATGTATGCAGTTTTTCTCACTTTGCCCCCCAAAGTATTTTTTGTTCCACTTTGCCCCCTGATGTACAATAATTTTCGACGTTGCCTCCCAAACTTTATTTTCGGTGAAATATTCCTTCTAAATTCTATCGGCGGGCAGTTGGGGGGTAAAGTGAAAGAATCTTATAGTTTGGGGGGTAAAGTGCAAAAAATCTTATAGTTTGGGGGGTAAAATAATGTACTCATGATTAATATAGTATTTAATCACACTTTTTATACAAATAATAATATCGAATGATAATTTTATTTTTCGTATCATAATATTATAATGCATATACGAAATACACATTTATTTTATTTTGTTCAATCATAATACATAATAATATATTATTATGTTACTTAGCCTAATAATTTACATAATACTTAGTCATGTGTTTCATATTTAATAATATAAAAGATGTATTGACAATATTTATATTTAGAAAATTATAAATATTAATTGAAAATTTATGGTTTTTTTTTAATTGGAATTGTATTGACAACTTTGTGTGTGTGTGAGTATAAGATAAAAATTATATATATCTTTCCAAATATAAAAATTTAAAACAAAAATTTAATATTTATATTATTTTAA
>BMAC01001213.1:77831-96152 GCA_014905375.1 Phtheirospermum japonicum
AAATAATAAATATTAAAGTTTTGTTTTAAAATTTTATATTTGGAAAAGATATATAATTTTTATCTTATACTCACACACACACAAAGTTGTGAATACAATTCCAAATTAAAAAAAATCATAAATTTTCAATTAATATTTATAATTTTTTAAATATAAATATTATCAATACATCTTTAATATTATTAATTATTAAACACATGAATAAGTATTATGTAAATTATCATAATACAAAAAACAAAATTATCATTCAATATTTTTATTTGTATAAAAAGTGTGATCAAATACTATATTAATCGTGAGTACATTAATTATTATATAAGATTATAATTATCGAATGATTAATATAATTAAAATTAATTTGCCCCACAAACTATAAGATTTTTTGTACTTTACCCCCCAAACTATAAGATTCTTTCACTTTGCCCCCCACCTGCCCGCCGATGGAATCTAAAAGAAATATTCCGTCGGAAATAAAGTTTGGGGGACAACGTCGAAAATTATTGTACATCAAGGGGCAAAGTGGAATAAAAAATATTTAGGGGGACAAAGTGAAAAAAACTGCATACTTTGGGGGGCCAAAAAAATTATCCCTTATTAATATTACATTACATTACTAATACTACTATTATTATTTGTCTTTTAATTATCTTATTATTTTCTTATTAAGGATCTTATGATATTTTCATATCAAAATTTTACGCTAACCAACAAAAATGAGAAGCTATTTTACTTAAATTGAATCTACAACAATGGGCTATGAACGCCTTATTTGTAAGGCTAACAATTTCACACAACGACACATAAAATCTTGAGTTTCGATATACAGCAATTATGAATTTGGGTCCAAGCTTTTAATGTGACGCGAATAAGATGGGATAGTATTGTGGTCCAATCTAACCCATGATCTTTCTTTTTCGTTTGGTTTTAAATTCTCACATATCCCGCGGCCACCACCATGCCCCAGCGCCATCTCAACAATATCGTACCACCCAATCAACTCAGGTACCCTGAATGGAAAAATCTCTTAAAAGGTTGTTCACAAATCTTCATGTGTTATATCAAATGTAATGTCAAAAGCAAAAAAATCTATTAATTTATAAATTTTTATTTACAGTGTTTACACTCATATAACAAATTTTTAAAATCCCACCACTCGCATACATTCATATTTTATTATTTATTTTTTATTCTATCTCCACCTTCTTAAACCACTTCTTCATTACAAACCCTTCTTTCATTAACTTTGCCACATTATCAAAAAATCATCTCATAATAGTAATTTTCTATAAAAATTTATTTTCTCTGCACTCCTCTTCTAACCCCTCCAATCCCAACTATTGCTCCGCTTAAGTGAAAGTTTTAATGAGAGAAACGAGAAGAAGTTCAACCATAAAATTTGAAATCAATGGATGATGATAATACTTTGTTGGCAAACACTTGTGTTAGGCCAGATGTACGGGTCATGACCCGTTATGTCATTTGACCGTTATTATAATGTATTAGTTTTTGTAAAGTGATGTATTGGTTTTTGTATTGTAAAGTATTAGGGGATGCTTGGTGAATTTCATGGGAATGGGAATGAGAATGAGTTTGATTGTGGAGGTTAATGGGTTTGATAACCCATGTTTGTGGGGGGTATGGCTCAATACCAAAAATTGGGCAATCAAACCCATAGTGTGGTAGTTATCAAGCACCACTTTAATAGTGTTTCCCATTCCCTACTCTCTAAACCCTCCAACCAAGCATCCCCTTAGTTTTTCATAAAACTCTGACTTGTGCTACGATATATTGGTTTTTGTACTGTAATATTTTTGTACTATGATGTATTGATTTTTTATTATAATGTATTGGTTTTTGCACTATAATGTATTGATATGAAATTTTGGCCTAACGAATGATCCGTTAGTCCGGCCTAACAAGAGTGTTGCCCTACTTTGTTACTAATTAATTAATTTTTAAGTTATTTATTAAAAATAAAATTGTTTGACTTTATCAAGGTTTTTTCTTTAACTAGGAGCACGATAATCTGATAATTTTTATTGTGCATGTTCATATAAACTATGGTACATATATTTAATATTTAGCACTATTGTACATTAAATAAATTATTGTTGCACCATTAAAATTAGAAGATTTGCACAAGGGTGTCACATTGAATATGCAAAATAGTATCACTAAAAGAAATAGTATTTTTCCGAGAGAAAACCCTTAGGGAAAAATTACTCTAAAAATTATCGATGGCACATTTTACCGAGGGCATTATCGAGGGTAAATATCTTCGGTAATATCCCCCTTCGGTAAAGCCATTGGAAACACGGAACCAATATATATCGTCATTATTACCAAAGGTATTAGCGAAGACTTTTCGAGGGCAAATATTCCGAGTGCATATACTCCTCTGAAAACTCGAGGGGAATAATTTCTCCTCAAAAAATCCTGAGAGGAAAGCAATCCCCTCGGGATTTCTCAAGGGGAATTTGCTCCCCTCGGTTTCATTTTAATTTTTTTTTAATTTTGATTTTTTTATTTATATTTAATTAAAAAATCAAAGGGAAAGCTATCCCCTCAGAAAAACCCGAGGGGAAATTAATCCCCTTGATTTTTAAATTAAGAAAATATTTTACAAATATAATTGCATAAAAATAAATCATATCATGTCATTTTTCGCACGTATGATGATTTTAATCTGGCCTTACTAGATAATTATCACCGAACATGTACGTATTGACACGTGTTGTGTCATTCGATCAATAGTATCCACGATATGAGAGATCGTCTTATTCCCTGGAAAACATAAAATAATGAAGCGTTGTTATTTTTTTGCAAATATCACGCAGTGAGTTTCGTTGTTTTAGAAACATGCAAAGTTAGTAATTGATCATTAAATACGATTTTTTTTTATTTTTTTTATTTTAATTAAAGAAATCGAGAGAAATAAGCAGACACCTAATCAAACTGGTCAGCTGTCAAGGATCGTTGACGAGGGCGTCTGGAGGTAAATAATTTTCTTATGTCTTTTTATTAAATTATAAAATTTTATTGTTAAAATGATATAAATTTATCCATCATGCATATCAACTAGGGCATGAAATGTTAAGTGGGATAAGCACGAGAACAAGAAGAGGCTCAACCATTGCAACGCCAATAAACGGAGCGAGCCTGCTGGTACGGGTATTGGGATGTCAAAGCACACTGGGGGTCTAGATCTACGATCGATTATTCTTATGATATCATAAATAACTTTATATAATAATACATTATTTATTTATTTACTTAATGTTAATTATCTGATAATTTCTTTTGGATGTAGGAGCGGGAGACGGGTGAGCTGGCATACCAAATTTTTGTACGTACGCACAAGAAGGGCGAGGGTACGTGGGTCGATACGTGATCTATAATACTAATGTGAGTCTCTTTTTATGTTAAATAGCTATAACTTAAGTTGTTTTTTTTAGTTTTAATGTAGAATTTACTAACAACTTGTATTTCAGGAGGAGTACGAGCGACGTCTGAATAAATCACGTACTTTTTCAGAAGATCCAGATAATGAGATTGGCCCTGGCCTTATTTATCTCAACTTCATCGGGTCGAGTAAGGGCCGATATTACGGCACCGACTGGTTCGGGAAGTTGTTGACTACTACGAAGGGTTTTAGAGGCAATGGTTCTTCCTCCTCCCAACACGACAAGGCTCATGTGAGGGATCTCCAAGCGCAGCTCCAGACGCAGAGGAGAGAGATAGAGGTCACGAGACGAGCTTGCTGATGGAAAATAAATATAATGAGTCTGAGTTATTACGTGAGCAGCAGCAATCTCAGCCACAAATGAACATGCAGATTACAACAGCACCCGCTGCAGCCCCACCATCATAGTTTTCTTCTAATCAAATATTTTTATAAACTTTTGATATTTCTGACAATTTTGTTGAACAAATTGAATAATTGTGAGTTGTATGAAGTTTATATAATTAGCTAATTTGTTTTCTTGTTTACTAATGAGTTTCTTTCATGTTTTGTTTTTAGTTTGTGATTTCTTTTTTGATTATTATAAATAAAAATAGCAATTAATAATAATGATTTAAAATATATATATTTTTATAAAAAATCAATGGTTTTAAAGCCTTCAGAAGAATTGAGGGCATTTGAACCCTTGAAAAAATCGAGGGTAATGCAACCCTCGCAAAGATCAAGGGCATTTTTCCCTTTTTTTTTTTATCCGAGGGTAGCAATACACCCGGTTTTCTTAAGGGCATATATCCCCTTGGTTTTTCTGAGGAAATACTGCCTTTGGCTTTTCCAATGGCAATCAGATTCAAGTCTTTGGGATTTACTGAAGAAACGAACGTTCGGTATTACCTTCGTGAAGTTTACCGAGGGCACATTTCCCCTCTGTGAATTTTATCGAGGAGGGTTTACAGAGGGGAGATTGGCCTTGGTGTTCCCCTCGGTAACGTGATTACCGAGGGTATTTTTATAATTATCGAGAGATTTCTCCTCGATAAAATGTTATTCTTTTGTAGTGCATGCACAATAGTAATGTTGAACAAGAAGAATAGTGACACTGAATATTACCAAAACTAGAGATAGAGAGTAAATTTGATACACCATTCGTCCCAATTATATAATCAAGATTCAACTTTCACGCATATTAAAAAAGATTATTAAAAAATGACGAATATACAATACTTCTTTATATGTCCTTATTTAATGAATGATGCTAGTTACAATATTTATATTAAATAGAGTTAAAATAGTAAACCAACGAGGAAATAGTATTACATATAAAAAGAAAACTATATATTGAGGAAAAAATTATTTTTTTATTCATTATATTGGACACTTTCAGAAAATACACGTGATATTAGCCAGCAATAAACTACGTCTGCTAAGTTGGTCATCATAAAAAATGGTCCTACAAAAAGCCTGAACGAACTTTTTTGCTGAAATGGCATGATTCTATGATTTTCTATCATTTCTTCTTTAATCTTAAATATTTAAAATAACAGAAAATAAAAATTCACCTATTCTACCCTCCATTTCTATTTTTTCTCCTTTTTCCTTTTACTCTTATTTATCCTATATAATGGGAGGTGACAGCGCGATGGAAGGGAGAGGGAGGGTCGGGGCAATGAGTCAAAGGGTGAGGGAGATCCTCATGTATCCTGATCTGACCAATGTTTCCGCTGCGTTGAGGAGGGACTGAGGCAACTATGTGCTGAAGACGGCGAAGAGGATAGAGAGATAAATAATGAGGAGAGAGAGTTGTGGGAGAAGAAGCGACTAGAGGAGAGGCCGAGCTTGATCTTGTATTTTTTAGCAAATATTAGGATATTCAATTAGCTGATTGATTATGATTCTCTTGTTTTTCTTTATTCATTTTATTGATTTTGATCATTTTCAATATGATAAATGATATAAATAAAATATAATGTCAATGTCTATGGATTATGAATTACTTTTGGAGATATTGTGTTATTAAATGAACATTGTTGAAGATATATATTGTTGTTGGAAAAAAACAAAAGGGAAAAATGAGAAGAGGAAAATAAAAATGAAATGGAAAAATCTGTAATACACGTTTTTATTATTCATTTATTTTAAAAAAATAAATGATTGAAAATTTATAGTCATGCCACATCAGCCAAAAAAAAGTCAACCGGGCTATTCTTAGACCTTTTTTTTGGATAAATTGGTCAACTTAAGCACACATAGTTTGTTGTTTGCTAATGCCATGTATCTTTTTCGGAACATGACCAGAGCAAAAATAATTTTTTTTACATATATTTCATACATTCCCAAAAACGAGTGGACTATATGTTTGAGACGAGGGAAATTTTACTTTGTCCCACATTTTTTTTATTTGTAATTCTTATTTTAATATTATATAATTCTTAAATTCTTAGTTTTCATAATTTAGTGTTAATATTAATTATAAGACTTTTGAATTTGTTTTATATATTATTTTTCTTACCGTTGATGTGGATCAAAATGTTCATACGTGATATTATTTGTTGTGTAAGGTTATTTATGGTGAGCGACCTCATCGTAGGGAGAGGGTGTGTCTCCTGAAAGATGGGCGAGCTGTTTTATGACCATGGTGAGATAGGCGAGCTGATTTTTGAAGGGTCGCGACCTCTTATGGTTTGTGCTGTATACTTGAGCTCGGTTAGGGGCTTTATGAATGATAAGCCTGTGGGCTTATGATGAACGGATTATATGTTTCTTGATGGGCTGTATAAAGGGCCCAGATTTGTTATATTAAAGAGATTTATTATATATGGGAACTTAATATATGGGAAGAATTCTAATGTGAATCGGTTGTTAAATTGTATTATGAATAGAAGTATAGTTATGAAAGGTAACCCTAGATTGTGAGAAGATTCCTCCTATCTCTATTTAAAGGGGCGTGTGCCTCTCATTATTAATCTAAGTTGATATTTTTTAATCATATTATAATTATTGAGAAAAAAATATTAAGTGATAATTCCGCTTATTGACTTGAGCGTCGGAGGGTCTTAACGGGTGGGACTCCGACCCGTTTGAGGCGTTGTTTTGCAGGATCGTCCAGGTCGCTAAGAGACTCCACGAAGGACTTGGTGGGTCGCTGCGATATATCCAAAGGCAATTTCAGGTCGCTTATCTCTTTTTGAGGTTAGTACCCCCCTTATTTGGTGGTTCAACTTTTTGGACTTATCAACCGTCATGTTTACCTGATTCTTAAAAAGTTTTAATACCCTTGAGCATTAACAATAATTATATTTTATTTATTTTGAAGTTTAATATCATAAATAGTCATCGAGATCCAACTGAGTTGCTTAATAGTGAAGTGCATTAATTTATCATTAACAGATGGGCCACACCTTTGTCTGGCTTAACTGAAGGATCATTTGTTATGTCATAATTTCATAAACAATATATTATAATACAAAATTAATACATTATAGTAGATACCAATACATCATAGTACAAAAATTAATATATCATGATATCGAATCAGAATGCTTAACGGGTAAGACCCGTTAATTTGGCAGTGTTTGTTTATATATATATTATATATATATATATATATATATATATATATATATATATATATATATATATATATATATATATAATAATATATATATATATATATATATATATATATATATAGGATTGGGTTTCAAATGAGAACCCCGTCATTATATGTGTGAACCTAGGGACTAATCTTAGCCTTAGATCTAATCATGTGTGTGGACAGGGTTTTTTCTATTTTTTTTAATTTTATTAAATTAACATTATGGGTAGTTAAAGGATGTTTATGTCTTTTTGCAAATCCCCAAACCAAATCACAATTTGCGATCTCTGCCACACAAATCCCGCAACCAAAATCTTCCTTCCTCTTTGCGGTCCTCCTTCTTAAAAACCTTTCCTCCGAGTTCATCTTCTTCCTCAGCCAAGGTTGTAAGAGCGCCGCCGCCTGTTTGGAAACCCGGCGACGAAATAATCAGCGCCCCCGTTCCTAGAAAAGCTTGCTCCGGCAAGAACAACAGCGGCAGTGGAGATCAAAATCCAGCCCAGTTCGTCTCTCACCCAAACCCTTTCTCCAAATCCAAATCTCCAGAATTCGGCCAACCTCACCGCCGCCTGCGCAAAGCATCCCCCATCCTCATCCCCGATTCCCCATCAGGCTCCTGCGCCCAGGCTCCGGCTCATCTCTAAGCCACCGCCGTCCATCACCTTCCCGCTATTGAGCGCCGCCTTGTAAGTCGAACCGAACATGCCGCTGCCGAGGACCTCCGCCGACGCCTTGAGCAAGTCCGACATGGTCGAACCGATCCCCACCGTCCCTCAGGAATGTCAGCCGCACGCCCGGCCGTGTCTTTGGGTTGGGCCCCCGCGGCGGCTCCGGCGTCAGTTTGGGGATTCAACCAGAGGTTTGGTTTTGGTGGATTTGGTAGGAGGTGGTAAAGGCACCGCGACGTCCGGTAGGCGGCCGGTGACCCAGGTGTGGCCGAGTGCCGCCTTCCCCCGAGCGGTGGCGGCTGAATTCTATGTTGCAGGTTGTGGCCGAGCGTCATTTTTGCTGCAGGCGGCGGTAGGGTTGAATGTTGGGCAAGTTTTAGGGTTGAATGAATGGGTAGGGTTTAATGAATGTAGGGCTGAATTCTATTGAATGTAGGGTTGAATGAATGGGTAAGGTAGAATATTGGGCCAAAAATCAGTGTTAGTGTAGTTCAAAAGCACTGTAACAATATTAGAAAAAGCACTCCAAGTATTGCACAGTGTAATTATATGTCCAGATTCATTGTGCTTTTTATACAATATTGTAGTGCTAAATTAAGTCATGTGCGATGCTTTACTATCCAGGTTTTCCTAAAACATGCAATATGTATCTTAAATTGTAGATCTTGAGAATGTGATTAATTTGATATATATTTCATTTAAAACGAATAAAAATTGAAAAAGTTATGGTTTGTTGAAGATTTGAGTTTCATTTCAAAATTTTGAATTTGTAGTTTATAAACGAAATTTGCGATGCTTTTTGTATACAATCGTAGTATTTTTTTTTCTTAATCTATCTGTGCTTTCTAAAGAATAATGTAGTGCTCTTTGTAAACGTTGATATATGTCCAAAATACCCTTTTTAATTAATTAATGCATTTTTTAAAATTATTACAATGCTGACATGTCATGATCTCAACCATCAAGATTATCCAATCTAATGGTCAAGATGAGTCCCTAGGTTCACATATAATGACGGGTTCTCATTTGAACCCAACCCTATATATATATATATATATATATATATATATATATATATATATATATATATAGGGTTGGGTACCAATGAGAACCCCCCCTCACCCTCACCCTCCCCCACCCCCTTCTTATTTGTGAACCTATGGTCTAATATACACCACTAAATAATCTGATCAAATGGTCGTTATAAAATGTAAATAACAAATAATAATAATGCCACCAGAGGAAATCTTGAATCGAATTTTTTACACTTATTTTTTCATTAGAAAGGTTCGTCCACAAGAGAACGGATCAATTGTAAGTGGAAATCTTGACTCGAGTCGAATATCTCCAGGAAGACTAATCCGAAACAGTTCTCGTGTTTGATTCACGAATGAGAAAATAACGAAAAGCAATTCTAAACACGTGGTTAAATTTTAGTTTGTAAAGTTGTAATATCTAAGACGGTGATTTAAATGATGAGAAATAAAATTGACAACATTGAAAAGATTAATAAAACGCAGGTCTAGGGCTCTAGAATCGTCTCCACGATCAATTGGCATTTGATTGAACACTTAATTTACGAGTTGGGGTTGTCAATTCCAACTTGTAGATTAAACACCCAACAATGCCAATTGATGGTTCTAAACTCATCTAAGCACTAGACCCATAAATTCTAACCAATAATCATCAAGAAATCCAATAGCATAAACATAAAACAAGCACGAATCACGATTGTAAATAAAAAGAGTCTGAAATTCCTAAAGATTATGGTCGAAGAAAGATGGGGAACAACGAAGAAAGGGCAAGAACCCATAGCGACCGCCAATCCATGAGAAAAAAGGTAGAATTTCGAATAAATATGCTGAATTATTTATAGATTCAATTTTTTCAAAAAAAAAAAAAAACGATTGAAAGCGTTGGAGGACCCCAAATTCAAAGTTCTAACAAAAATGTAGCTTCGCCAAAATGGAATTAAATCGCAAAAAAATAATTGGGTTTTGAATATTCCTATACTTTGGTTATTTGTGTTTTCGATTATTAGAATTTCGAGTTTTTATAAATTTGGTAACTTGGGAAAGATTTTGGTACAAAAGGTGATTCAAACCACCCCTGATTTTTTATTTTTTTTCTTTTGAAAATCCAATAATTAAAAGTAGTGCCTTTTTATATAGTTTACATTTTTTTTCTTATACATGCCCTATATTTTAATTTTTTGTGTTATCGATTATTAGGATTTAAAATTTGTATATATTCTCATAATTTGGGAAGGATTTTAGTACAAAAGGTGATGCAAAGTTGTCCCTGATTCATTTTTTTTAAATCCAATAATTAAAAGAAGTGCTTTATATCCACCCATGCTGTTAACTGTGCTAACTATTAATACAGATTTGTCCAAGAGAGAGCATTTTGGGGAATAGATGGACCAATTAGAATGCTCCAAAAATGAAGTGTCAAGTTGTGGTTTAAAGGGGTTTATTTTGGGACGAGACCAAAATTTTGAGGTAGTATAAATAACAACTTTTTTTTAATTTTAGTCAATATAATTTAGTAGGGTTTATATCATTTGGAGCGCAGCTCTTTGTTTAACCCTCTCTCAATTCTGCTTTCTTCGTCGAACATATCATCAAATCCGTGATTTCGCTCTTTGTACTATATTTTTCTTCAGATCAATAAATATGGCGGATTTTGCTGTTTTCGGATCAGTTTTTCTCAAATCCATGATTTTTTTCAAAGTCTCATCGATTAATTTCAATTATTAACTAAATTTTGAATCCCCGATCTATTCTTTATTCTCATTTTTTCTATACAGATTAATTTTAATTATTAACTGTTTTTCATATTTAATATTTACTCATCTGTAATAACATTTATGTTATTTCCAGATCTATTTTCTATGTTTGTTCCGACATCTGTGATAATATTCGTAGCTTTTTTGTATATATATATATATATATATATATATATATATATATATATATATATATATATATATATATATATATATATATATATATATATATATATATATATATATATATATACATATATATATATATTCTGTTTTTTTTTTTCAGATTATTGAACCTTAAAGGATTAGAAACTGATATTCAAACAAAAAGAGAGATTCAAAAGCGTTTCTTGACATTTGCAGCGTGAAAGATAGGTCAAAGATTGTGTTGATCGATGATGAATTGAGTAGAGAGAGAAGGTTTGTTGAGTCGCGCAAGAATGCGAAAACTTCAGATCTGTTTATGAAAATCGATCCTTAATTATTTTATGATATGTTTTTTTTATATGTTTTTTTATATCGAGCCCCTGCAAACGAGAAATTGCAAAACCCTAGATCTGAAATTGCAAAAAGAAAAAAATTCTACAACAGCCACAAAATATTGGTCATATCTCATAAAACAGTTTCATATCTATTCATATAAAAATACTAGAAAACCTCCATTTGAGACAGAGTTTCTGCCCCACGATAAAATTTCCCTCAAATGTATCTGATCATTCATTGACTAAAATATAACATCTGGAACTTGCAGCAGAAAGGAATTTGTATTTACTTATAACAAAAGACTCACAAGAGTCTCCTGAACAACCGTGATTTCATAAACAAAAAAAAAAATCAACTCTGATTCCACTCAATTTCGTGTATGGCCTCGCGACGTATCTCTTATTCTGGCTGTCGGTGGCATTATCAGCAAAGAAACCCAATCTATATATTGGATGCACAAAACTCCTTTTCCTATGCACTCACAGATCTAAAATTGCATTTAGGTTAGGGTAGTTGATGTTACGTATTAAATTACAGATCTAATCATATTAGATCATATTAAATTGCAGATCTGGTCATTTTTTTCTTCCAGATATGCTCATTTGATAGCGTCGTCTTCTCCCGAGCGTTGGATAGATGTGCAAAACTCCTTCAAGGTTCTCTTATTCCCTCAACGTAATGATCAAATATGTTATATTTTATTTTTCAATTTTCAATTTTTTAATTTGTTTATATTTATTGGATCGATTTTTATGCATTTAAATTTTTTAGTGGATCTGTTGTAACATATTATTATATAAGTTATTTTTCAAATGAATGATGAATTGTCCAGATCTATCTATTTCTTCAATTTAGTTGTGTTTTTTTTTCTTCTTTTTGTTGGTATTGTTGTTTGTACCAAAAAAAATCTTATCGTCTGTTATTAATGTACCGTGTTGTCTGATATCTTGAAATTTCATGGTAATATGTTCTTTAACTGCGATGTTCTATTGTTCTAATTTTTCAACCTGTTATTTTGGGATCTGTTTGTTGGATTATTTTTCAATCTGTTTATCAGAATTTTTTTTTCGATCTGAGGATTCTATTCTTTTCCCAAAATTTCTTACGAGATTAACGCTATGTTGAAGTTCTATTTTAGTTCTTTTTTATTTTACATTATTCTCTTCAAGCCGGATTCAAACTTCTATGTTTTACCTTCTTCTCTCTAATGTCTATGTTTTGTGATTTTGAACAGGGATTTTGCTTTGTTAGGTTTGCAAGGATAGAATTTGCAGCCACAGCTGTGAGGGAAATATTTGGTACTGTGGTGAGAACTAATTTAATTTCCTTACAAAAGTTTTATTCTTATGGAAATTCTTATTCTTGAAATTGGTTAGCTTATATACCTTATCGAGAAAGTTGACATTGGATTCTATTGTAAAAAGTGCGTGTTCCATTTATCTTAAATTGCATTTAGTCTTATTCCAACTGAATATTTGATCATTTTACTGGGAATTCATGCTTTTTATTGCAATGATAATTGGATGTAATTGGTTATAGAAAAAGTGAGAGTGAGTGAATAGTGTATTTTATGAAAACTTTCATAAGTAACTGTAAGTTGAAAAAAAATAAGGAAGTGAACTTTTGATAAGCAAACACAGGATTACGTTTCCGTTTTCACGATTCTGAATATTGTTCAAAGCATTTTCTTTTTTTCATATAATAAAGCATGTCAATGACCTCTTCACAACACCACCTATTTTAGTTCTTTTTTATTTTGGTTTTTAGAATCAAAACCATTCGCGATGACCTTTAAAACTGATTTCAAGACACCTTAGAGAAGGATAGAGGTAGAGTGTGTTGGAATAGTTACAAAAATTCGAGCACAAACAGGGAATTTGTAATAATCACTAAAACTGGAAAATAAAACAAAGAAATTAATAAGTCGAGTCGAGAAGGTCTCTTTCCGCAAAACGAATTTGCCCCGATAGTGCCCTTCAATTTTTGGCAAATCGTTCCCAAAGATAAAATGACTTCGTCCCTGATATTACAGCACCGTAAAAATCAGGGCTTCGGCGAACTGAAAGAAAATGAACTGAGCTACGTAAAACTAAAGTCAGAAATAGAAATATAAGAATGATGTATGCTGGGAGTTCTCTGCTTTTCTTAGGTGATTTATTGCGTATGGAAAGTGTAGTTGGGAATGCAGGAGCCTCACCCTTTTATAGGGGATCAATCAGGGAAGGTTACAGCCTGAATTAATGTCATTAAGACATTCAAATACGTCTGGCACATGAAAGCATGAACCTGGACAGGTTCAGCGTGTAAATTCAAACGCAGCAAGGTGATTGGTCAAAGTAACGTCCATGCAAGAGTAAATAGCATGACGTTTAACCTGAACGCTCAAGAGTTACAAAATAATTAAGGGGTCAAAACTACATGTGGCTAAAAGGTTAGCCAGGGTTGAACTCGAGCCAGGACCCCTAACGGACCATCTCAATTGGACCAATTGCCCAAGACCCAAGTCCAAAGGCCCAGAGCCCAGGACCGAGGTCCGAGGTCCGAGGTCTGGGACGGGACGGTCTCGGATCCGCCATCGGCTTCGCCGAAGGCGGACTGGCGAACCCAAGTCCAAGAGCCCGCGTGAGCTTCGTTTACACAAAGCCCACAATACCCGCTGGCCCACTTGATGTCCACTCATTAAGAGTTAAACACTCTTAAACTCCCTTCCACATTGAATATTATTCAATGTGGGATAAACATTAAAGCATAAAAGCATCCATTCAACTTCCAAACACCATTTCTCACTCACCAATAAATGGAATTGAGAAATTCAAAAAGCTATAATTATCTACACGACACGTAGATTAAGCTTATACAACTCTTTAACATGAATTTACATTGTACCATTAAATTAGAATTAATCCAATTTACAACAATCCCCCACATGAGTGAGAAACTCCAAAAACGAAATGCATGAATGCAAATACATAGCTCAGTCCTTAAGAGACAATAGAGAATAGGGATAAGTGGCTTGTGGCCTTGAACCCTCCTTAGTTAATACTACCGAGCATACCGGTGGATTAGTGAACATAATTCTTGAACTATTCCCCTTTATGTATACTAGACAATAGTACCAACCCACTAAGGTCTCAAAATTCTTCCGTTCTCACGTTTGTGTCCGTTTCTGGCCATGGACAACTTCTTTGGATTCATAAGCTTCAGTAGATGCGGCCCTCACTTCTCGCTTACATAGGTGATTCTTCAAATCAGCACTCTGTCATACTCAAGTCAAAGACCTGCACAAGAATCATTAAAAATCAGAGATTTAACCTTACCACGTTACAGATTATAAACTCTACTTTTGCGTTAAGGAATAGGGTCATAGAGTTTTACTTACCCAGACTTTTGCATTTTAGTTTTCCCATTGAACCAAGTTTGTGGGATCTCCACTCATCATGGTTGGGTTTCCACTACAATCATCATTAAGATGTGGATTTCACTCCCATTCCTTCAAGCAACTTGTACATCTGATCTCGAGCTATGTTCTTAGTGAATGGATCCGCTAGATTATCTATCGACCTTACGTAGTCAACTGAGATAATCCCACTCGATAACAGATGTCTCACGGTGTTATGTCTCCGACGAATATGTTGAGACTTACCGTTATACAAACCACTTCTTGCCCTTCCAATAGCAGCTTGACTGTCGCATTGAAGCATAACCGGCGGCACGGGTTTCTCCTAACATGGAATATCTTCTAAAAAGTTACGAAGCCATTCTGCTTCTTCACCCGCTTTGTCCAAAGCGATGAACTCAGATTCCATGGTGGATCGGGCTATACATGTCTGTTTAGTGGATGTCTAAGAAACAGCTCCTCCCCCTATTACAAACACATATCCACTTGTAGACAAAGAGTCCTTAGAGTCGAATATCCAGTTTGCATCACAGTAACCTTCAAGTACCCTGGGATGTCTACCATAGTGTAGCCCAAAGTTCAGAGTATACTTTAAGTATCTCAAAACTCTCATAAGCGCTTTCTAGTGTTCTCTACTTGGATTGCTTGTATATCGACTCAGTTTGTTTACCAAGCAAGCTAGATCAGGCCTTGTACAGTTAGAGATGTACATCAGACATCCAATGATCCTAGCATAGTCCTTCTGAGCAACAGGGTCACCTCTGCTCTTACTTAGGTGAACGTCGAGTTCCATAGGTGCCTTAGCTGGAAGACTATCGTGAGCATTGAATTTCTTGATCACTTTCTCAATGTAATGAGATTGTGATAAGACAATTCCATCTGGAGTTCTTATGATTYTTATGCCAAGAATAGTGTCAGCAACTCCCAGATCCTTCATGTCAAAATTTCCTTTAAGCATGAGTTTCGTCTCGTTAATCACTTGTAGATTGCTACCCATGATTAACATATCATCTACATAAAGACATACTATAACAAATCTGTCATTAGTATTCTTAATGTATACACACTTGTCGCACTCGTTTATCTAAGCCATTTGACATCATCACTTCATCAAATTTCAAGTGCCATTGTAAAGGTGCTTGTTTCAAGCCATATAAGGACTTAACCAATTTGCACACCTTTCTTTCTTGTCCAAGTTTTACAAAACCTTCGGGTTGTTCCATGTAAATTTCTTCTTCTAAATCGCCATTTAGAAAAGCTGTTTTTACATCCATTTGTTGAATCTCAAGATTGTGCAAAGCAGCAATCGCTAGAAGCACCCGGATAGAGGTAATTCTCGTCACAGGAGAGTATGTGTAAAAGAAATCATAACCCTTCTTCTGGAGAAATCCTTTCACAACCAAACGAGCTTTATACTTATCGATTGATCCATCAGCTCTGAACTTTCGTTTCAAAATCCATTTACTACCTAAAGGTTTACAACCTTCAGGTAAATCAGTTAGAATCCACGTATGGTTCTGCATGATCGAATCGATCTCGCTCTGTACAGCTTCCTTCCAAAATGAACTATTAGTTCGTGAGAAAGCTTCTTTCAGTGAATTTGGTTCTTCATCTAAGAGGAAAACCACATAGTCAGGACCGAAGTCCTTTGCAACTTTAGCTCGAGTGCTCCGTCTAGGAATTAGAGCTTCAAGTTCTGAACCGGGTCGTTTGCGAGACTTAGGTTCAACCCCCACAAGTTCGTGACTTGTAGTTCCTTCAGCATTACCAGTGTTTGAACTGGATGCACCTTTATCCTTACAAGGATAGATGTCTTCAAAGAATATTGCATTCCTTGACTCAATGGTGGTTCCGACATTCATGTCCGGAACATCCAACCTATGGATTATAAATCGATAGGTGCTACTATTCAGTGCATAACCAATAAAAATACAATCAACCGTTTTGGGTCCGATTGTCACTTGTTTCGGTAGAGGCACTTCTACCTTCGCTAAACACCCCCACACTTTGAGGTATTTACAAGAAGGTTTCCTTCCTTTCCACAACTCGTAGGGAGTTTCGTCCCTACCTTTAAGTGGAATTTTATTGAGGATATAGTTAGTTGTTAAAACAGCTTCCCCCCACATGTTCTGCGGTAACCTAGAACTAATCAACAACGCATTCATCATCTCTTTCAAAGTACGATTCTTGCGTTCTGCAACTCCGTTCGATTGAGGTGAGTACGGAGCTGTAGTTTGATGAATTATGCCACTTTCGTTGCACAACTCCTCAAACGGAGCTACGTATTCCCCTCCTCTATCACTCCGAATAGATTTGATTTTGTAATTAAGTTGATTTTCGGCTTCATTTTTGAAGTTCTTGAAAGCTTCAATAGCCTCATGTTTACCTCTCAAAAGATAAAGGTAACAGTATCTTGTGCAATCGTAAATAAAAGTAAAAAAAAAATACTTTTTACCACCTCTAGTTTGCACAAATTTTAAATCACATACATCCGTGTGAATTAATTCTAAAGGTGTCGTGCTCCTTTCTACCGATTTAAACGGCAATTTATTCATTTTTGCTTCTATACAAATTTCACACTTACTTTTATTAACAAATTCATTTACCTTAAGTAAATTGAGATTTGATAAACGTTTTATTGCATTTAGATTAACGTGGCCTAATCTACAATGCCATAAACTAGAGCACTCAGTCAAGTAAGAGGAATCAGAAGCAATTTTATTAATGACTGGTTTTGGGCGTATAGCCATTACACTTAGTTTGAACAAACCATCTGTAAGGTAACCCTTACCTAGAGGTGTCCCAAACTTAAACAATACAAACTTATTAGCCTCAAATACAAGTCTAAAGCCACGACTAACTAGTATTGAACCAGAGACTAAATTCTTCCGGATGTCCGGAACGTGTAGCACCTCATTCAGAGTGATCTCCTTGCTGGAAGTCATTTTGAGGACAACCGTACCAGTACCAGCAACTTCCGAAGAAGCTTGATTTCCCATGTTCAACTTCCTTCCCTCGCAAGGAAGTTATTTGGAGAACAAGCTCCGATCAGCACACACAAGAGGGTTGCAGCAGTGTCGATGAACCATTGACCACGGTTCTTGATCATGTTAGCTTCTTCAGTGATAACCGCAGCGAGGTCATCACTAGTCAGCTCCCTCTCGGCTAGTTGGGCACTCGGCTTGGCCTTCTTCTGCTTAGGCTTGCGATAGTTCTTAAACATGTGTCCAGGATAACCGCAATTATAACAATTGCCTTCGAACTTCTTAGAAGAAGGAGCTTTAAGCTTTGAGTTGCCAGTACGCGGCCTCTTCTTCGAGTTGTCTCCTCGTTCAAGTAGGTTCACCCGAGGTTCATCCGAACTTTTTGAATTCTTGTACTGAACTCGAACTTCGGACTCAATTCGTACCTTCCGGATAACGTCTTCAAGTGACATCGCCTTTCGTTTATGCTTGAGGTATGTCTTGAAGTCTTTCCAGCTCGGTGGAAGTTTATCAATCATGGCAGCAGCCATGAAAGCATCCACAAGAATCATCCCCTCAGCGTGGACATCATTCACCAGCATTTGGAACTTTTGAACTTGTTCCATAACCGGGCGAGAGTCAACCATCTTGTAGTCCATGAAGTTCGTGACTAGAAATTTCCTAGTTCCAGCCTCGTCGAAACTGTTTTTTTTTTTCTCAAGTGCCTCCCATATTTTCTTGGAGGTCTTTACATCCGAGTACACATTACCCAGGCTATCGAAATGTCGGTATAACTATTGAGTACGTTGAGCTCATCCCAAATCAACGACGTGTTTTTCAGGTACAAATGAAGATATCGAATGAAAAGGAGACGAAGAGAGGAATGAAAACTCTTGTTATTGGATTCTTATGTTTTAAACTTGTTTTACGTTTTAAATAAGAGTCAATTTAGACATAAAATATTACC
>BMAC01001214.1:16540-39114 GCA_014905375.1 Phtheirospermum japonicum
GTAGAATACTGCCCAATGCAGAAATTAGAATAAATGGGTGTGGGATTAAATGAAGTTGAAGGATTAGATTATAAAATTAATTAAGCTTATTATAATAATTTAATAATTTTAAGATATTAGTTGAGTTTTATGATTAGTTAGGTTTTTTTTAAATATATTTATAATTTGGTGGGTGTTTTGTAATTAATAAACTTTTTGGGTGTTTTGTAATAAATTAAAAATATTTATTTTTTAATTTAAATAATTAAACATACAAAAGGGCATTGTAGACAATAACAATTTAATATTGATTTTTTAATTAATAATATTATAATTAGATAGGACACGTGGCATTTATTGGAGGTGTGACTATAATTAGTCAGGTACAACGGCTGACTGCAGCTATAATCGCCCTAGAATCATACCTTATTAACAGGCGGTGCTATACACTGTGGGTTCAAATCCCAGTGGTCATAGCAGGCGGTGCAATACACTGTGGGTTCAAATCCCAGTGGATTTGTTTTGCGATTTACTTTTTTATTGACATTTTTCAATATTTACACATTTTTTAGGGAGCAAAAAAATAATATTCAAGAGACATGAGGTTTGAACCCGCAATGTTTTAATTTTGTACCTAGCCCCAACCACTCCACCACATGATCCTGATATTATAATCTATAAACAAAGTAATATACATTCAGAAATAAGTTTAATATACACACACTAAACACTTTGTAAAAAAATATAGAATAATAATATAAGCCATTCAAAATTATAAAGCAAGGTAAATAAATATTTAATCATGAGTAATTTATATTTTAAAAATGAAAAATATAATTGAAGTATTATAAAATAAATATCAAAATATATTTAAATTAGATAAGAATATAATAAAGTGTGATTAACTTCTAGATAAATAGTTCACACACAAATAAAGGTGTTCACAAAAAGTGATGTTCACAAAAAGAGATTTTGTATAAAGAGATTAATTGAGAACTTTTGTAAACAAATATAAAATGTTATAAAACAATAATAAATAAATTTCAAAACTTGATATTAGAAGAAAAAATAATAATCTATTAATTAAATTTATAAACTTATTTTGTCAATTTAAAAATAAGAAACTTAAGAAATATTATTTAATAATAATATAGTCGTTAAAAACTATAAAGTAAACATAGAAAAATAAATATTTAATGATGAATAATAATTATATTAAAAAATATTGTGATACCAAATGTCATCACCAATTATTATCAAGTTTTTATTGAAAAAGTCTCATCCTAAGTCTTGATGTGAAAGAAAAACTTATATTTGTTATCACTAAATATGACTTTAGTGTCAGAATAATGTTGTCACTATTTCTCTTAAAGCACTGACAAAATATGGTGTTGCCATGAAAAGAAACTTATTGTGACAATGGATGTTGTCACCATTTTTCATGGAACATAGAATAGGTTCAAGTATAAATAAATGTCTCAATCAAATATATTATTATTAATATTGTTATTTTAATTTTGTAAAACACATAATTTAGTTATTTATTTTAATTAATATATTTCTTTAACGTTGATTTTTATTATTTTTATATTATTGATTACTTCGAATATTATACAATATATAGTAATTAAGATTAATTAACATTATATTTGGAGAAATTAATGAGAAATATGATGCTTTTAATAACATAAATATGCAGTGATACCAAAAATTATTTCTAATGATTATCAATTTGTTATCGGAAGAGTCTCCTAAATCTGGTGTGAATTCGTAGCAAAAATAAAATTATTATGACAAATTCATATTTGACATCACCAAAGAACTATTTCGTGTCAAAATAATGTTGTGGTCATTTTTCTAGAACTGATGACAAATTGTAGCGTTGTCATGAAAAGAAACTTGTTGTGACAACAAATATCGTCACCATTCTTCAAGGGAACATTAGTGACAAAAATGATTCCGTCACAACTAGAAACTTATAGTGACACACAAATCTCATCACACTTTATTATATGTTTGTCATAAAATGGGTTTTCCGAACCATTTTTGTTTGTCATCCCAAAATTGTGACAAAATACATTTAAATGTCATCAAATATAAGTATTCGTGACGAAATCGGTAAACAATTGTGACAACAATAAATGTTGTCATAGAAGGGTGTTTTTCTATGACGAAATTAAAAAACGTCACTATTGTTTAACATACTATGACGAGTTTTTATGCGTGGAAAAAAAACCCGTCACTAAACATCAGATTTCTTGTAGTGTCAGGCGGGAAAAGAGAACTTTTTGCGATGCTGATGATGGTCTGCCGACACCACCTCGTCAATTGAGCCACGTTCTTTGAAATTGACAATTGGGATATCTTCGACTGGGTGTAGGGAAGGATTGTACAACCCGAATTGAACGGGAAAGGCGCCGGCCGGAATTTCGTCTGTTTTTCCAAAAGGGGATCGAACCTCGCGATTTGAATTGGAATCAATTGGGAAGCGATTGATGAAATTGATGGCCGTGGTAGTACCTACAGCAAGTGTCAAAGGTCTGTGAAGGTGGAATTCAACCGGAGAGCTGCCGGACGAGGATTCGCCATTTTTCCCCAAAAGGGGATCGGCGCTCAAAATCGCAGGGGGGGTTTTGCGAATTGGGGTTGATGTGAGGGTAGGAAGGTTGAGACCATCGGAGGGTAAGGCTCTATTAATCCGGTTAACCGGCGCCGGAGACGATGAAGTTTCAAAATTTTCTGAAGAAATTGGAAGAAAACGGGGAGCAGGCGAGTGGGGAGATGAAAGGTGGGAGTGTTTTTTTCGGGCGAGCGGGGAGATGAAATTGATGAAATGGATATTAATTAATTAAAGATA
The DNA here is from genome assembly GCA_014905375.1 of Phtheirospermum japonicum. Lineage (NCBI taxonomy): Eukaryota > Viridiplantae > Streptophyta > Magnoliopsida > Lamiales > Orobanchaceae > Phtheirospermum > Phtheirospermum japonicum. Next base: position 19,377 of record BMAC01001214.1, read on the forward strand.
AATTTTAATACAAAACGTCTTTGAGAAGGGTGTTCTTAATAGTACAACATTCAAGAACATCTTTTTTAAAGACGTTTTCGATATTAAAAATATGAGAACGTCGTTTTTAAAGACGTTCTTAATATTTAATATACGAGAACGTCGTTTTTAATGACGTTCTGGATATCAAACATACAAGAACGTCTTTTTAACGACGTTCTGGATATCCAGTATACCAAAACATCTTTGAAAAAGACGTTCTCGTATGTGACACTTTTATTACAAAAATGCCACCGCCTGACATTTAAGAACGCCGCCTCCTGAGGCGTTCTTAAATCCCTATTCTTGAATCCTGTTTTTGTACTAGTGGACAATTCTCAGAAATATGAAAGATGGGAAAAGAAATTAGTGTGGAGGTTAAGGGCTTGAGGGTGGGTTTATATAGGGTTTGAGAGAGGAGGTTAAAGGATTTTCAGAATCAAATAAGATCGAGAAGGGAGGGAAAGAAAATATTTACTTCACCAATTATAAAATCAACCCCACAATTAGAGATCCTCTTACCTCAGAAGTTTTTCCAGAATATCTTACCCAACTGGTTTCCCTCTGCATGATAATATCCTTTCTAAAAATAGGCTCTCGCACCTATCGTCCGATCGGTGTCATTACTCTTCCGATAGGACACCCCATCAAGGAGTAGTCCGACTGGTTGCTTGTAGGTCACCAATCGGTCAGTTCTGGAAATTCGAATTTTGCTCCGGAAAGTGAAGGAAAGAAGAAAATAGAAAAGAAGAGCTTAGGCTACCTCCCAAGAAGTGCAACGTTTAACGTCTTATGCTTGATGGTACCTCATTCGAGTTTTAAGTTTCTCGAGGGGGATCGTTGAGTATCACTACTTAATGATCTTTCTGAGAAATTGGTCCCCCATGACACAATTTCACTAGGTGGCCGTTGACTTGGAAGGTAGAGTTGCTCTTCTCATCAAACAAGGTTACGGCCCCAAACTCATTGATATCGGTGATCAATCGATCTCAATTTTTCGGGAAAGAGTTTGAAGCGAGAGTTAAACATCAAGGCTAACTTACCGACTTCCAAGCTTTTGTGGACGAGTTTCTTATCATGTGCTTCTTTCATTTTTCGTTTGCTCGCCCACGCCGTCTCGTATGAATCTTTACGAATTTCCTCCAATTCGCTTAATTCAAGCTTTCTATACCCTCTTGCCTCATTTTGATCAAAGTTTAGCGTGCGAATCGCACACCCCGCTCGATGCTCCAAATCGACGGGAAGGTGAAAAGATTTTTCGTAAACCAACCAAAATAGGCTCATGCCCAACACCGTTTTGTAGGCTGTATGGTAAGCCCACAATGCATCAATTAGCTTTGCTGCCCAATCTTTGCGGCTTGGTTTAATGGTTTTTCTAAAAAAGCCTTGATCTGCCTGTTGCTCGTCTCTACTTTCCCCGAGGTTTGCGGGTTGTAAGGGGTTTCCACCTTGTGACGCACCCCATACTTGCTCATCAGTCGATTAAAAGCTCTATTACAGAAATGGCTACCCCCATCGCTTATGATTTCTCTCGGCACTCCGAATCGGCTGAAGATCTTCTCTTGGATGAACTTGAGAACAATCTCGGAGTTAGATTTCCTTGTTGGAATTGCCTCCACCCATTTCGATACATAATCGGCTCCTACGAGTAAGTACTCGTACTCTCCACTCCTCGGAAAAGGGCCCATGAAATCGATGCCCCATACGTCGAATATCTCGATCACTTGATTAGGTACTAAGGGCATCTCGTTCTTCCTTCCTATCGTCCCCGACCGCTGGCATCTATCGCATGTTTTGCAATATTGGTGTGCATCACTGAATAGTGAGGGCCAGTAAAATCTGGCTTGGAGGACCTTGAAGGCCATTTTCTGGCTTCTGAAATGACCTCCCTCATCATGGAAAAATCTTAACACACCAATCTTCTCTTCGTCCGGTATGCATCTCCGAAAAAGCCCATCCTTGCAGCGCTTGTAAAGATAAGGATCGTCCCAAAAGAAACTCCTGCATTTAAATAAAAATCTCTGTCTTTCTTGCGAAGAAAGATGGTTAGGGATAATCTTACAAGCAAGGAAGTTAACAAAATCAGCATACCATGGTTCGTTGATTACTTCGATGGCATTCGCACTTTCACAAGGAAACACAACATCTACAAACTCAATTTTATTAGGCTCTCCTTCCATTAGCATACGGGACAGGTGATCAGCAACCACATATTCGCTCCCTTTTCTATCCTTAATTTCAACGTCGAATTCTTGTAAGAGAAGAATCCAACGAATCAATCTAGGCTTACTTTGTATTTTGGCGAATAAATGATGAAGTGCTGCATGATCAGTGTGCACAATGACCTTGGAACCAATGATGTAAGAACGAAACTTATCTAATGAGAACACAACTGCGAATAATTCACGTTCTGTAGTGGTGTATTTATGTTGGGCGCTATTTAACATATAACTAGCATAGTAAATGACCCTCAGCATTTTATCCACTCGTTGTCCCAAAACTGCCCCGATTGCTTCTTTAGAAGCGTCACACATTATTTCGAAAAGAAGAGACCAATCCGGTGCAACTACAACCGGTGCTTGTGTCAATTTTTCTTTCAAGATGTTAAAAGCACTAAGACACTCACCATCAAACTCAAAGGGCACATCTTTTCCATGCAATTTACATAACGGGCGACAAATTTTTGAAAAATCTTTTATGAAACGTATGTAAAAACCCACATGTCCTAAAAAGCTTCTAACTCCTTTGACATCCTTAGGGGGTGGAAGAGTTTCAATAACGTTGATTTTAGCTTTATCAACTTCCAACCCCTTACTCGACACCACATGTCCCAACACAATCCCGCTTTTCACCATAAAATTAGACTTCTCCCAGCTCAAAGTTAAATACGACTCGACACAACGTTCAAGTAATTTTGTCAAATTCTTCAAACAATGAGAGAAGGAAGAGCCAAATACCGAGAATTCATCCATGAAGACTTCGAGAAAGTCGTCAATGAATTCAGTAAAGATGGAGATCATATATCTCTGAAAAGTTGTTGGGGCATTTCACAAGCCAAATGGCATTCTCCGATAAGCAAATGTGTCAAAGGGGCACGTGAATGTGGTATTTTTATAATATTCTGGGGCTATTGCAACTTGGTAGTAACCGGAAAATTCATCTAGAAAGTAATAGTATTCATGCCCTGCTAGCTTGTCGAGTAGTTGATCCGTGAACGAAAGTGGAAAGTGGTTTTTCCTCGTCGCTGCATTGAGCGCGTTGGGACAATTTCTCCCTTTTCATTTTCCACGATATTGATGCATCCTTTCTTTGGAAAAACGTGCACCAGGCTCACCCACTCGCTATTGGATACGGGGTATATAATTCCTTCGTCGATTAGCTTGAAGATCTCCTTCTTGACTACCTCTTTAAGTGTAGGGTTCAAACGTCTATGCCCTTCTCGTACCGATTTCACTCCTTCTTCTAGATCAATCTGGTGCATGCACGTGACCGAACTTATCCCCTTTATGTCACCAATACTCCATCTTATCTCTTGCTTTTATTTCTTGAGAACCTCAATCATTTCTCTTTCTTAATGCTCAGCCAACTCCGCAAAGATGATTATGGGTTTCCTCTCGTTGGACTCGAGAAACACGTACTTGAGATGGCTTGGAAGCGGTTTTAGATCCATCTTGGGCTCTAAGGTTGGTCCAATGGGTGACTCGATCATAGGTTCCTCATTAATTTCGAAAAGAGTGACCACCCCCTCCACGTTTGAATCAAACACGTCATCCTCGACGTCATAGTTCTCTATTGGTATAACTCCAAACAATTCGCTCACGCACTGGTCCACCGAATCAAGGTAAGAGCAATCGGGACCAATCATGGGTGATGGAATTTTTTGGATATCTTTGAGCGAGAACGTCACTGATTCCCCTAATACGGAGAGTGTCATCTTTCTCCGTCCAACATCGATTAAGGTGTGCGATGTTGCCATGAAAGGTCTACCAAAGAGAATGGTGTGCTCCTTGCTTGTCTCATCCACTTACCCAACATCCAGTATGACAAAGTCCACATGGACTACCAATGATCCAACCTCCACTAGAACCTCGTCGACCACTCCTAAAGGATATCGTAATGAGCGATCCGCCAGTTGAAGTCGTAATCCCATTGGCTTCATTCTCCCAAGGTTGAATTGCTTGTACAGGGTATAGGGCATCAAATTGATCCCCTCCCCTAGGTCGAGCATCCCGCGAGCTTTTTGTCCATCCCCAAGTGTTATCATAATGCAGAATCTCCCTAGGTCTCTTGCCTTCGGTGGCAAGGGTTGATGGCATATCGTTCTCACCTCCTTGGATAATGTAACTCGTTCATTCCCTTCCATTATCCTTTCTTTCATCGCGAGTTCTTTGAAAAACTTTACATAGGCTGGCATTGCCTTTATCACGTCGAATAGTGGGAGGTTTACATTCACATCATTCAGCATGTTGTAAAGTTCCATGAACTTTTTGCTTTCCTTTGCTGGTTTGAGACGATTGGGAATTAGTACGGCGTCCTTTATGACTCGTTGTGGCCTTTGTTTTTCGTCAACCTCCTTGTCCGACCGATCAGTCTTACTTATCCGATCAGTAGAAATCCCCTGTCCTCCACTCCGATCGGATTCTGGATCATTCCGATCGGACAAATTCTTTTGGACTCCAGTCCGATCGGTCATTTGAGTAGTCCGACCGGATAACTCTTTGGATGCGTTCTTCTGATTTGTCTTGCCCTGTTTCGGATGGAAAGCTCCCGTCAGTGACCCTGGAACATATGTGTTACGTGATTTGTGGATTTCACCCACTGTTCCTTCTTCACACTTTGAACTAGGCTCTCCTTTATCTCTTCCGTCCACATTTTGCTCGTCCTCGGAGTCTTCCCCCTCGATTTCTCGTACTCCGTTATCGACCTCCTTTCCACCACGTAACACATGCACTGCCATTGATTGTTCGGGTTGGCTAGGTAGTTTCCCCAGATCACTTGCTGTCTTTGCCATAGAAGCTGAGAGTTGTCCTATCATCATCTCTAGCTTCTCCAGTTGTTTCCTTGTTCACTTCCCCTCCTCAATTGTACGAAGTGTTTCTTCTCGATTTCGTAGAGTTTCATGCTCTAGTTGCTGACGCCATAGTCTCAATTCTTCATCGGGGTTGATCGGGAGTAGCATTTGGTGCTGTTGCGGCACTTGCTGATATTGTTGTTGCGGTACTTGTTGGTATTGTGGTGCTTGTTGGTATGGTTGCTGTGGTGTTTGATATTGCTGCGGAGAGTGTTGTGGGTAGTTACTATGCCCCTTATTTTGATAAGAGTTATAGCCTCTAGTTTCTCCTTGGCTCTTATTCGGAGGCGGTCGTGGGTCCGATTGCTTGGAGTTGGGCACGTAGTTTGAGCTCTTGGGTACGTAGCTCAAACTTGAGTTGTATTGCCCGGTGAACTTTTTCCCGTACTTGTTACTGGGTTGATAGTTTTAGACGGCATTTACTTCCTCCTCCTCTTTGTCGTCGAACACCACGTTACAAGTGTCGGCTTCATGTCCCACCGCTCCACATTTTTCGCACATCTTGGGTGGAGGTGGCGATGGTTCCTCCTCTCCTTTCATTTTACTCGTCAAAAGTGCGACTTACTTTGTTAGCTCCTCGATTTGGCTTACTTCAGTCTGAGGCATAGGGGTTCCTTGGACTTCGTATTTCCTTGGTCGGAAACTTGTTTGTTGCGACTTTTTGCTCATAAGCTCAAACAATTCCCAAGCCTCCGTAGCGGTCAGCTCCCCAAAATCTCCGACTTTCACCTCTACTTGTTGCTTGTAAACTGGAAATAGCCCTTCATGAAAATAATTGTTTACCATCTCGGCACTGTTGTTGTGGTGTGGACATATCTGCAATAACCCCTCGTATCGTTCCCATGCTTCATATAACGATTCTCCCTCTATTTGCTCAAAGTTCGTGATTTCTCTTCGCAATTTGGTAGTCGTTTGAGAGGAATAGAACCTACTCACAAATTTTTTATACACCATCTCCCAATTTGTCAAGGAACTAGGTTGCAACGATAAATTCCAATGCTTCGCCTTGTCCTTTAAGGTCGTCGGGAAGCATTTCATTCTTAATTGATCATCATGAAGTCCAAGAGATGGAATTCTGCCCACCACAAGGCAAAATTCCCGAATGAAATTCAGAGGGTCTTTATTGGGCAAGCCGTGAAAAGTAGGAAGTTGGTTCACGCTACCCACTTTTAAATCATAGTCTCTATCCGCGGGGACTAAGACTATCGCACTGCTGTATCGACCAATCGTTGGGAAGAGGAGATCTCCTTGATGATGTTCATTAAGGTACCGGCGCCCTCTCCTTCCTCCAAAATTAGTTCGCGCACCATAATTTCTTTCTTCTCCATACTCTTCGTAGTACCCATAGTGACCGCTCGTCGTTAAGCGTCAAATTAAATATTTATTTTTTCTCAACTTCTCTCTACCAACTAGTAGTAGCGATAAGTAAGGGTCGATCTCACGAGGAGTGTGGTTAAATTGTGATTATTCGTATTTTATTTAAACAAATAAACGGGGTGAGAATTGTAAACTAATCTAAGAGAGCCAAATAAATAACCAAAGAATTTAAATAACGAAATAAATCAATTACGCTCCCAGTCCTAGTTTCGTTTCCACCCTCGTTCCACTTATTTAACCAATCACAATATCATAATCCACTCATCATATGCGACTAAAAACCCTAAGTAGCAATAAGCTCTGCTACTCGAATTTACCCTTACCGTTTACTCAACTAAAATAATCTCTTTAATTGATTTCAATTATTGAATAACCTAGAATAAGCTCTCTAGATTCAACCCAACAACAGCATTAATATTTAGGCAAATAGGTTAATCTAAGCAATAAACGCATAAGCTCGGTTTATTCAACCTATGTTGTGTTACCCCTAATGATACGAAACCATTAGTTGCTTCAGAGAAATCGAAACTACGACAATTACACGGGAAGCAGTTCTCTTTCTAGCAATTGATAACCAAATCCTAATCTAGGTGGCCAATCCAAATTAAGAATCAAGCAATCATGTCATGAATTTAGCAAACATGATATGTAAACAAGATAACACAAACAATCGCATAAGAAGAACGAAAGATAATATTGCATAAATCAATTAAACATAGTTTCACGAGGGTTTCCACATCCCTAGAACTAGATAAAACAATCTACTCACTCATGGAGTTCATATAATAACAGGAAAATAGAGAAATAAAACATTGTTCTAAGATAGGGAAGAGATAAGAAAGCTTAGATCTTGGATTGTTGGTCTTGGATCTTCAAGCTCTTGTTTATTGGGTGATTTGGGATCCCCTCTTTAAGCCTTGGAACCCTAGGATTGTGTCCAAGTCTGTTTTTGACGAGTTCGGGTCGAGTTTATATAGAATTCCTATTTCTTGCCGCCCAAGATTCTCCCTAAAATAATTCTGCCGAGTCAGCGTCGACTGACGCGAACCAGCCCTCGGCGTCGAGTTGCATCACCCGCCTGCGTCCTCCTGCATGGGCGTCGACTGACGCCATTCCCATCGATGCTTCAGAACATGAGCGTCGACATTGCATCGACTGGAGCCCTTCTGATCGATGCTTCAGAACATGAGCGTCGACAGTGCGTCGACATGGCGTCGACTGACGCGCGCACAGCCACCGCACATCGCGTCGACTGACGTGAGATATCCTCAGCATTGACGCGAGCCATCGACGCTACCTCCCTGATTGCCGGTTTCCTTTCGCCGTTTGGTCGATCCTTGTCTCTCAACTTTCTTGTAAAACCTCATTCACTTATTATAGCACCAAATACTGCAAAATAGAGAAGAAATATACAATTGGTGCTCCTCCATTTTTAATATTAAATACGCGAGAAATAAACATATATGAGAATATTAAGCACATAAAAACATAGAGATTAAACCATTAATTAAAGCACAATTTCTTGCCTATCGAATTCCCCAAACTTAAACCTTGCTTGTCCTCAAGCAACATTAGATTAAAGCACAGGACAAACATACAATTAGTAACTCACTCAAATTGGCTAAATGAACTTATCCGGACTCTAGTCACCATCATATTTCTAGAAATCGCAAGCATTTCATGTATTGACCTAAGTAATCCCACTAGTTAGGAAATTCCTTTTCATATACGTTACATCAATGTACTATGGTCCCCCCTCGCTACTCGATGGTTTGACTCTATCCATCGTTGGTTACGATCCAATATCTCGTCCTCTCCCATTTATTTATTTTTTATTTTTTTCAATTGAGGCCCGCAGCTCCGCACTACCGTCCTTGACATCATAATGATGATAAGGCGCTGGATAGGAGGATCGTCTTGATTTGGTATTTGATTTGTTTAGTTCACCTCCGCCATGTTTGAGAATTTGATAGTGTGATGCGCCTTTTGAGAACGTGCATGAATTGTTGAGCTACTAGCATCTTCGTTGGACTTCGCTCTTTGGAATTTGTAAGCGAATGCACTTGATAATTACGGATAGGCAGCTGTTTCGGCACCTCAATTCTTTTTGATTTTTCAATTTTCTACTTTCACCATGCCGGTATACCCCAACCAGACTTTATTTGACTTCTGTTTATACTAACGAGATATCATCACGCAATCGCTAACTTCAAGGCCCCACATAAACTCATATTAAGTACGGCAACCACAAGTACATATCAACAACGCAATAATCTAGAATTGACGCCCCACAAATAAATTACAAAAGCACTAACATGCGTACCATTGACCTCTAAATCAAATGACGACTAAAAATTTAACCAAAACATAATTCATCAAAGCAATTCAAGCAAGTACTTTTTGAAATTCTTAATTCAATTCCCCGCAAATATCACAAAATTTTCAAAATTAATCAATTTTTTTAGCACAATATCCTCAATAATAACCCACTCCCCCAAACTTAAACTTTAGCTTGTCCTCAAGCGAACATAAAACAAGAACAAGCACATCACAAATATTATTAGGGAAGAGTAGGGAAAAGAAATCACTGGGGTAAACATCGAGGGGGTTCTCGGTTCCCAACGATCTTTTTTGAAAATATGCACAATCGTCCAAATCAACCAAGCTTAGTATCCCTTCAATTGAAAAAATAAAATAAAAATTGAAAAATAAAATAATGTAAACAATGGGTTGCCTCCCAACAAGCGCCTTTTTCTTAACGTCGTCGGCTCGACATGGTACCCCTCAATCCCATGGGGGTTTCGGTTGAGGTCTCAAAGTGCACGGAGTGCCAACGACCTCATCCTCCATAATCCGCATCCATTTCGACGTTGGATGCTTAACCGGATCTTTTCGACCTTGTGGTGGCTTCTCATAGAATTTTGCTAAGATGGTCTCGTCTATCACCACATACGGAAGATCATTGGTCTCCTCCTTCTCAAAAACATCATCTCGCACGCAAGTCTCTTCTTCATCCTTCATCACTTGACACACGGTCCATGATGGCAATGGCCTTGGCTCTACTTCGACCTCGATAGGAGAAATGATAGAATTAAGAACATCATTTGTAAGCTCAGGCAGACTATGATCAACATGTGTCCGCCTTGTTTCTTCTTCCTCGAATTCGTCCTCCAATTCAAATGTCGGGTCCTCCGCATCATCGATTTTTCCCACATCTTACAGCACGATGGCATTCACATTCTCCATGTGTTCCTCAGTTTGAGAAGACAATCGTTTATCCAATTGGCTTATGTGATCCACCATTTGACTCAATTGAGCTTCGAGCTTCTTGGTATTTGTAATCATGGCCTCCATCATCTTTATGAGGGCTGGGGACGGTTCTTGTGCTTGGGGATGGTCATCATATTGTCTCAAAAAATTTTGTCCCCTTTGAAAATTTGGAGGGTCCCCCCACCTTGGCTCGTAAGGATCGTAGTTCTCCTCTTGACATCGTCTAGGCCTCACTCCATAGGCGTTCGTTTCACGAATGGATCGTAGCGTTGGGCAATCATCGGTGACATGATCAAATGTATGACAAAATCTACATGGTCGAACCGTAGCCCTCTTAACGATAGTGGACCTCAACTCATCCAACTGATCTTGCAACGAACCAGTGTCTACTTCATTTACCGACCTCAATGAATTATCACGGTAGCCGAATTGCTGAGAATTGGCCACCATGTTCGAGATCAACTCCCTTGCCGCCGTCAGTGTCCTATCCATGAGTGAGCCTCCGCTTGCTGCATCGATCAAGTCTCTATCAGTGAGACAGAGACCTTCATAAAAGTATTGTATTAATAACTCCTCGCCCATTTGATGCTGAGGGCAACTAGCGACGAGTCTCTTGAAACGCTCCCAATACTCATGCAATGTCTCTCCTTGCGCTTGTCTTGCTGCACAAATATCTTTACGCAAGCTCGCCACTCGTGAAGCGGGAAAATATCTCTGCAAAAACACCCTCTCTAACGCCATCCACGTGGTGATGGATCCAGGAGGTAAGTAATAAAGCCAATCCTTAGCAAGACCCTTCAATGAAAAGGAAACGCCCGCAGTTTAATTTGTTCGTCGGTCACTCCGGCGGGCTTCATGTTCGTGCATATAACATGAAATTCCTTCAAATGCTTGTACGGGTCTTCGCCATCTAATCCATGGAACGCTGGCAATGATAGATTAATCCGAATCTCAATTCGAAGTTAGCATCTTCCAAGGTTGGAAACGTGATGCATAGTTATTGATGCGGAAGATCCGAATTTGCTAGCTCTTTTAACGTGCGTTTTCTACCTTCTTCCATAGTCACAAGATCTAAAAAAAGAAAAAAGAATATTAATGGAAATAAATAAAAACAAAAATTAAAAATACTAAAATGTTAAAATACATCAAATCACAATTTAAACGCGTCACTCCCCGGCAAAGGCGCTAAAATTGGACCTCTCGTCGTTAAGAGTCAAATTAAATATTTATTTTTCCTCAACTTCTCTCTACCAACTAGTAGTAGCGATAAGTAAGTGTGGATCCCACGAGGAGTATGGTTAAATTGTGATTATTCGTATTTTATTTAAACAAATAAATGGGGTGAGAATTGTAAACTAATCTAAGAGAGCCAAATAAATAACCAAAGAATTTAAATAACGAAATAAATCAATTACGCTCCCAGTCCTAGTTCCGTTTCCACCCTCGTTCAATTTATTTAACTAATCACAATATCATAATCCACTCATCATATGCGACTAAAAAACCTAAGTAGCAATAAGCTCTGCTACTCGAATGTACCCTTACCGTTTACTCAACTAAAATAAGCTCTTTAATTGATTTCAATTATTGAATAACCTAGAATAAGCTCTATAGATTCAACCCAACAACAGCATTAATATCTAGGTAAATAGGTTAATCTAAGCAATAAACGCATAAGCTCGGTTTATTCAACCTATGTTGTGTTACCCCTAATGATACGAAACCATTAGTTGCTTCAGAGAAATCGAAACTACGACAATTACACGGGAAGCAGTTCTCTTTCTAGCAATTGATAACCAAATCCCTAATCTAGGTGATCAAGCCAAATTAAGAATTCAAGCAATCATGTCATGAATTTAGCAATCATGATATGTAAGCAAGATAACACAAACAATCGCATAAGAAGAACGAAAGGATAATATTGCATAAATCAATTAAACATTCACGAGTTACATCCTAACTAGATACATTATCACGGAATTCATAGAATAACAGGAAAATAGAGAAATAAAACATTGTTCTAAGATATAGAAGAGATAAGAAAGCTTAGATCTTGGATTGTTGGTCTTGGATCTTCAGCTCTTGTTTATTGGGTGATTTGGGATCCCCTATTCAAGCCTTGGAACCCTAGGATTGTGTCCAAGTCTGTATTTGATGAGTTTGGGTCGAGTTTATATAGAATTCCTATTTCTTGCGCGCCAAGATTCTCCCTAAAATAATTCTGCCGAGTCGGCGTCGACGGAGCGTCGACTGACGCGAACCAGCCTTCGGCGTCGATGTGCATCACCCGACTGCGTCGTCCTGCATGGGCGTCGACTGACGCCATTCCCATCGACGCTTCAGAACATGAGCGTCGACATTGCATCGACTGACGCCCTTCTGATCGACGCTTCAGAACATGAGCGTCGACATTGCATCGACTGACGCCCTTCTGATCGACGCTTCAGAACATGAGCGTCGACAGTGCGTCGACATGGCGTCGACTGACGCGCGCACAGGCCACCGCTACATCGCGTCGACTGACGCGAGATATCCTCAGCATTGACGCGAGCCATCGACGCTACCTCCCTGATTCGCCGGTTTCCTCTCGTCGTTTGGTCGATCCTTGTCTCTCAACTTTCTTGTAAAACTTCATTCACTTATTATAGCACCAAATACTGCAAAATAGAGAAGAAATATACAATTGGTGCTCCTCCATTCGTAATAGTAAATACGCAAGAAATAAACATATATGAGAATATTAAGCACATAAAAACATAGAGATTAAACCATTAATTAAAGCACAATTTCTCGCCTATCAAATCCCCCAAACTTAAACCTTGCTTGTCCTCAAGCAACATTAGATTAAAGTACAGGACAAACATACAATTAGTAACTCACTCAAATTGGCTAAATGAACTTATCCGGACTCTAGTCACTGTCATATTTCTAGAAATCGCAAGCGTTTCATGTATTGACCTAAGTAATCCCACTAGTTAGACAATTCCTTTTCATATACGTTACATCAATGTACTATGGTGCCCCCTCGCTACTCGATGGTTTGACTCTATCCATCGTTGGTTACGATCCAATATCTCGTCCTCTCCCATTTATTTATTTTTTATTTTTTTCAATTGAGGCCCGCAGCTCCGCACTACCGTCCTTGATTTCATAATGATGATACGGCGCTGGATAGGAGGATCGTCTTGATTTGGTATTTGATTTTTTTAGTTCACCTCCGCCATGTTTGAGAATTTGATAGTGTGATGCACCTTTTGAGCACGTGCATGAATTGTTGAGCTACTAGCATCTTCGTTGGACTTCGCTCTTTGGAATTTGTAAGCGAATGCACTTGATAAATACGGATAGGCAGCTGTTTCGACACCTCAATTCTTTTTGATTTTTCAATTTTCTACTTTCACCATGCCGGTATACCCCAACCGGACTTTATTTGACTTCTGTTTATACTAACGAGATATCATCACACAATCGCTAACTTCAAGGCCCCACACAAACTCATATTAAGTACGGCAACCACAAGTACATATTCAATTTTGAATTGTAATATTTAATTGTTAATAATTATGATGTTAATTTCTATTTGATAGAAATTATTTAATTAACTAAATTGGATTTGGATTTAGTTATCTATGTTATATTAATAAAGGTACTTGGGCTAAAATTGTTTTGGGCCCATGTCTTGGACAAGTCCAATCCCTTTTAGGATTATGGTTCTCTTGTGTACCTAGTATAAATATAACATAAAGTCATAAGTTGTCAATGAAAAAAATAAGAGACACAGAGAGTATTTAGAAAACATAAATCCTAATTTTGAGATTGGAAGTTCTTGAGCTTTCGTGAGATTTCTTATCTTTCTTCACGATAGCAATACACTGATGTTGGATCTTGCAGTCGGAGAACTAATTGCGTGGATACCTTATAGTTGAACTCGGTCCTGGATTTACTGTAAGGATGTCATACTTTTATCTCATTTATTTATCGTATAAATATATTCGTTCACAGGATAGATCTGTTGTATCTATAAAAATCTTAAACTTCCGCTGCACGAGCATGGTGTTCGTCTCTACTAATTCCAACAAGTTGTACATTATTGGAGATGAGCTGAAACAAATTAAATAATCACAATATATAGAATTAATAGGTTGGTGGAATGCCATTTATTTTACAGCTGATATATCAATCGACAAAGAGGGGGACCCTACTAAACCCGGGTCGATGTCTAAAATCAGCCGAAAGAAGCTTCAAAACATCGACAACTTAGTCCAGAAGCTCAAACGGCTCAACTCGACCCACGATGAAGCCCGTAATGATTACATCGCCTTGATGTGCGAGAACACTAATCCGGACCACAGATATGTTTCCGAAATCTTATTAAAAAACCGAGTTATAGATTTTAGAATTTGATTTTAGCGACTTTAGGGGATAATATTCATCAAGAATAAAACTTTGATAGAATTTGTTTTAGATGAGTGGAAGCGTATATTTATAAACAATTTGTTATGGAACATTTGGTAGATGAAATAACCTTCAAGATTGTTTGGCTATGTGTTGGTTTCCTCGTGTTCACATCGATGTAAAAATTGATAATGAATAAAATTATAGTAACATAACTATTGTGATAGTGGGCCCTATTTTGTTTATGGGGACTTTATATTCTTGGTTTTTGTTCTTGAGCAAATGGCCAATATTGGCTCTTTTTTGTATTTTAAAATTTTGGTTTTCATTCTTCTACTAATATGTCTCTCTAACTGCGCCTCAAATTTAAAAAGTAGGTAAACTTGACCAAATCCAATGTTGTACGAAATCTAAAATGTGCTCTTTTTTTCCCCTTAAGCTATTTTCGGATTCGGAAATATATCTAATAAGCAAAAGGAGACTGCAGATGAGCTAGGTGTGGCTTGCTTCTCTTGGGATGAGTTTGCACTATTGGTTAGTACTATGTTTTGATGATTTTACCCTTTACGAGAGGATTTTGTTCTTGTAATGTTCATTTTTATTACTTTTTTTAATCTGCAGGGAGAATCAGATGATTATAATCTACCTCTGAAAAAGAAGACGGACATATGCACGATAATGCACACGAGTGGGACAACAGGTGAGCCAAAAGGGTGTTATTCAGACTAACGGTGCTTTCATGGCCGAAGTATTGTCCATGGATCAACTTCTTATAGAGATGGACAAAGCGGTATATATATTAAATTAAAAAAATTATATATACGGAATAAGAATCTAATTGATAAATAACTAAAGCATTTAGCAAGGTACAAAGGAGGATTTATACTTTTCCTTTCTTCCACTGGCTCACATATTCAATCAAATTATCGAGACGTATTGTATTTATCGTGGCTCTTCGATTGGATTTTGGCAGGCGGTAAGATTAATGTATCCGTTATTCATATTTTGAATTAATAAAGGGAAAAAAACTCTTTGCCACCTGTACTTGTAGCGTTTTTATGGTTTGCCACCTAATATTTTTTTTTGTTGTTATTAACAACACAAAGTATGCGGGTTTTGCTCTTTGCAACCTTCAGGCTATTTTTCATTCAAAAAATGGTCGGATTAAAGCACGTAAACCTCATGTCTCATTCAAAAAAAATAAAAACGTTGCCCAACATAATAACTGGTGATGAGGCATGAGGTTTACGTGCTTCGATCTTGCCATTTTTTGAATGAAAAATAGCCTGAATTTTGCAAAGAGCGAAACCCGCATACTTTGTGTTGTTAATAACAATAGAAAAAACATTAGGTGGCAAATCATAAAAACGCAACAAGTATAGGTGGCAAAGAGTTTTTTCCCTTAATAAAATATGATTTTCGTATTTTGGATGAATTAGTTTTTTGAAACTTCTAAAATTACATTTATGTTTTAATTGACAGGACATTAGGTTTTTGATTGAGGATCTTGTTGTGTTGAAGCCGACTATTTTTTGTGGAGTTCCAAGAGTTTATGATAGGATCTACACAGGTACAGTTTGAATTAAGATTTTCTTTCTTTATTAATTTATATATGTTTTTATTAATTATCGTTTGACCTTTAAATATTTCTTCCTCTTTTTTTTTTTCATTCCATAACATTTTGAAAATTAAATTTTCTGAATTGAAATATAGAAAACAGATTATATTTTTAAATTTGTAAACTTGCTTTTGTCCTTGTCAACTGATTTTCATTTATGTTTCTTCTAGAACAACAGCTTGCTACCACATACTCGCTTAAAAAAGCTTATGTGGATTGACCATTTGAGGAAGATGCTTGTTGCTGCCATTTTGAGTTTGTTAGAGATGTAACTGAAAAACTAGCGATGGCGAGGTCTAATTACGCAGTACACATGGTATAATCTGGTCGATTAAGTCATATCTGTGCATCGTATAATCTGGTAGCTGAACTAGTAGTATCCGTTATCAGCACTGTGATATTTCTTGGTACAAATTCTTGTTAATTTGGCTTGAGCTATTGTTATTTTGTACTCTTTCTTCCTTTTTTACCCTTCTTACCCATTATTGTATGACTATCTAATCTTTTTCTCTCTGTTGTAATCTTTTTTACCACACGTTTGCCACTGCTGGGTCCGATGTAGACTTTAACTTTTGGGACAAAGATAGCAAACAGAGGCTTAAAGGTAAAACATACTTCTGCTTCAGTTATCATTAGTTCTGGCTTTCAGAATTGGCTATTTTTATTCTTTAGAGCTTAAAATAATGGCTATCTACGCCCCTTTTTTCTTTAATTGTATATAGAGATTATGAATATTGGCAAATTTATGGCATATACGATGCAGGTAGGATATTCATCACCTGCTCAGTCGGGGATTTCAGATGATTTAGGCCTAATAGTGGCAGAGGTTAGTTTTTGTAGTGAGGTAGTTTTTTTTGTATTTTTTAATATTTGGAAAATACTCGTGTTTTTTTAATACCATGGTGATGAAAACATGTTATGGAATTCAAGTTCTATTGTTCTTCATATATCCTGAAATTAGAAAGATAGTGAATTCTTATTTGGTTACGAGGTTATGCCTTGCAAAGGATCTTTTCGGAGGAATTTCAGTTGAATTTATGAAGATTAATATGAATGAGCAAATAAGTTTAATGCAATAATTTATTCACACTCTTCAAATCTCAACACAAGAAATTAGGAGAAAAAAGTTATTATCAGACATTCTCAAAAAGACTGTCTCATTATCGTTGTTCATGTGCTAATTAAGTTAAAATAACAAGTTGATAAGAATCTCTCAAGTCCAAATAATAAAGAAAAAAAAACTTGAAAATGTTATTTCTTTGCAAATCATGAAAAGTGCCTCTTCACTGCTTTGACAATTAATGCTATTTATGTTTTTTCTTTATTTGCGAAACTCTTATATTATGTTCATCTTTATTTGGATTAGTATTCATTGTTTGGGTCAATTTGAACTATCGGAGCTATGATTGGAGAAGTAGTGAGTGAGAAGGTTGCGGATATCATTGGAAGGAGAGGTGTAATGCCTCATTTTTTTCCACGTACTATTCGAATCGAATGTTTTTATAAGATCTCAGATTCATCAATCTTTTTTTTTCTTATTATCTTTGATAAGTCCAAAAAATTGGGTTACCAAATAAAGGGGGTACTAACCTCAAAAATAGAGATCAGTGACCTAGGAAACCTTCAAACGTGACACAGCGACCTCCAAAGAATCCGCAATCGTCTCATCGACCTCGACTTCCTGCAAAACAGCGCCTAGARYGGGCCGGATTTCGAGCCCRTTAAGGCCCTCCGACGCTTAAGTTAATAAGMGAARAACACACTTCTTCTCTCTCAATAATATTRGTRCACTCAAAAGTAATAAAATGCGYAAACMAGCATTAACCTCAAAAGAGAAGTCAAGGGCTCCTTTTATAGGGACAGGAGAAGAATCCCAATATCTAGGGTTACCTTTCACGATAAGAATTCCATGTATGCCAGGATTCTCACAATCGCCTCTTAATTAGGACTACTCATTTATGGCCAGTTCCCATAAATAACAAAACTTCTCCATAGATATCCCAATTAAGCCGGGACATACAGCCCACCGGGCCCATAATGATTCACATACATTAGATCCACAAATCGGGCCCAAATACCCAGCCCAAAGTACAAGAGGTCGCGACCCTGTATGAAAAGCCATCCCCATACTACAGGTCGCTACTCTTCACAAAACCATACACTCGCATTATCACAGCTCGCTCACCTCCCAGGGGTACACCCTCCCTAAGAAATGAGGTCGCTTTCCACGAATAGCCACGTTCACCACATAATTTCACGTACGGTTATTTTGGTCCGTATCAATCTTTATGCGTAGAATTTTTCAAATAATGTAGGCAATGGGGTACGCGGAGTTGTTTAACATTGTTGGATGGATGGCAATAGCCTTTGCTAAGGTACTTGATCGTTAGTACACAAAAAAACAACAACAGTTTTCTGAGGGATTTTCCCGTCGGTTTTTTGAGAAACCAAGGGAAGAATTCCCTCCGTAAAATCCTCCTCGGTAAATTTTTTCTAGGGCAAGTTTCCCTCGGAAAATTCTACCAAGGGGTATACCGAGGGTCGATCCCCTCGGTAAATTCCCCCGTACGACCCTCAGGAAAACTAAGGGCAAACCGAGGGGCGGCTACCCTCGGAAAGAATGAGGGGAGATTGCCCTCAGAAACACTGAGGGGCAAACTACCCTCGGAAAAACTGAGGGGAGTTTGCCCTTGGAATAACCGAGGGCAGTTTACCCTCGAAAAAATCGAGGGGTTGTACCCTCAGAAAAATCGAGGGCCATAGCTACCCTCGAAATAACCAAGGGTAATATACCCTCGGCTTTCCCTTATTTTTTGATTTTCCGAGGGATTTCCTAGGGTATCCCCCTCGGTTCATTTTTTTTAAATATTAATTTTAACTCCTGTTTATTTATTAAAATTACCCAAAAAATTGAAGAAAAATCATTAATGAACAGACAAATAAATAAACCAATTATTGTAAAAATATTTGGAAATTGACAATTATTACATGCGTTCGATAAAAGTGTTTAGTAACAAAGTTTTTATAAAACATATGAAACTGTCCTATGACGGGGGGTTGCTACGGCAGGGGTTATTGTGAGAAACGAGCACACATCTCGGCCATCTGTGCATTCACCTGCGCCGGAAATGCCTCCTACTGCCGACGCTGCTCCTCACGTAGTCTCTCAAACTCGGTGTATCGCTGCTCGACCACCCTCCGCCAGGAGCTCCGCCCTATGCGCCTCCTGAGCTAGTCTCGTGGCCTCCAACTCCTCCCTTTGCGTCTGGAGCTACGCCTCGAACTGTCTCACGTGTGTTTTATGCTGCTTGGAGGAGGAGGAAGAAGAGCTGCCTGTGAAAAAACTCTTCGCAGCAACCACCTTCCCGTACGAGCTGATGCCATAGTGTCGTCCCTTGCTCGACCCGTCAACGTCGAAGAAAACCCGGTCAGGGTCAACCTCGCTACCCGCATCCTGGGAAGACGCACGTACCTCCTCCAGGTGTCGCTCGTACTCCGCCTGAAATACAACTCGTTAGTAAATTGTACATTAAAACCAAAGAACAAGTTAATAAATAAGAAAGAGACTCACATTAATATTACTAGATCTCGCATCGATCCACTTGTCGTCGTCTTTCTAGTGCGGACGTACAAAAACCTGGTACGCCTTGGCCGGCTCACCTGTCTCCCGCTCCTGTATCCAAATAGAAATCTCAAATAATTAACATTAAAAATAAATAAATAAATAATATATTATTATATTTTGAGATTACTTACGATATCGTTGCAATCAATTTCTAATTTAGTATAAGTTGTCAAAGATCTTCTTTTAAATCCTTAAATAAGGTTAAGTACTTATGTTGACTTATTCAAATAAGTTGACTTTAATTTTCCTCCAATTCCCTAATTCAAATTATTAAGTTTTAATAAGTTAATTAGTTTAAATTGATCGATTTTAATATTAGCTTTAATTTCCTTTAAATGTCTTAATGTTTTAAAATCTTAAGTTT
>BMAC01001214.1:83096-97300 GCA_014905375.1 Phtheirospermum japonicum
TTGCCAACTAGAACACACACACACACACTAAACAATCTTTTAGATTTACATATTTATAAGATAAATTTATAAAATAAAAAACTTAAAAATATTCAAGAATAATAATATAAGCCGTTAAAAATTATAAAGCAAGATAAATAAGTATTTAACCATGAATAGTTACTGATATATTTTAAAAATAAAAAATATAATTGAAGTATTATAAAAAAAATATCAAAATGTATTTAAATTAGATAAGAATATAATAAAATGTGATTAACTTCTAAATAAATATTTCACACACACAAAAAAAAGGTCTTCACAAAAAGTGATGTTCATAAAAATATATTTTGGGTAAAGAGATGAATTGAGAACTTTTGTATACAAATATAAAATGTTATAACACAATAATAAATAAATCTCAAGACTTGAAACCAGAAGAAAAAAAAAATCTATTATTTAAATTTATAAACTTATTTAATTAATTTTAAAAATAAGAAACTTAAGAAATATTATCTAATAATAATATAGTCGTTCAAAACTAAAAAGTTGAATAATACTTACATAAAAAAATGTAGTGATACCAAATGTCATCACCAATTATTATCAAGCTGTTATTGAAAAAGTCTCATCCTAAGTCTTATGTAAATGAAAACCTTATATTTGTTATCACTAAATAATACTTTAGTGTAATGTTGTCACAATTTTTCTTAAAGCAGTGACAAAATATGGTGTTGTCATGAAAATAAACTTATTGTGACAATGGATGTCGTCACCATTTTTCATGGAAAAAATAATTACAAAATATAGTGTTACGAAAAAAAACTTGTTGTGACACCAAATGTCGTCACCATTTATTACTAGTTTGTCACTAAAAGGTTCTCTCCTACCCATTTTTTTTGTCATTTCATCATTGTGACAAATCCTATTTAATCGTCATCAAATATGCGAATTAGTGACAAAAAACAAGATCGATGATGACATAAATAGCTATTGTCGTCAAAATGCATATTATAGTGACAAAAATAAATTTTGTCACCATTGAACAACATATTATGACAAATTTTTATACGTGGAAAAAAAATCGATATTAAACATGTGATTTCATGTAGTGGGTCACTGTGCCTGAACCAAAGAAAATGAGAATTGGACCAAAGACGGTCGACTGCACTTTTATCAGATATGCATACAACAGTATGGCATATCGATTCTTAGCACATAATCCGAAAAATCCTGAGATTTCCGAAGGTACTACGATGATTCAAGAAATGCGATATTTCTTGAGAATATCTTTCCGTGTAAAGATAAGACAGAATCTAGTTCTAACAAAAGAATGTATGAAACTGCAAGTGGATCAAACTAAATAGTGATGAACCAAGACGTGGAAAAAGGGTAAAGACTGCAAAGTCTTTTGAACCTGATTTTATCACGTACTTATTGGATGATGAGTCAAATCCCATTAAGGAAGCTCTATCCAGACCAGAAGCACTATTCTGGGAAGAAGCTATTAATAGCGAAATGGAATCCATACTTTAATATCACACTTGGGGAATTAGTTGATCTACCACCTGGTTGTAAACACCTGGGCTGTAAATGGATCCTGAAAAAGAAACTGAAAGCAGATGGAACCGTTGATAAGTTTAAAATCCATTTGATTGCCAAAGGTTTTAAACAAAGAGAAGGTTATGATTTCTTTGACACATACTCGCTAGTAACGAGGATAGTATCCATTAGAGTACTTCTTACGATTGCTTCTCTGCACAATCTAGAGATTCATCAAATAAATGTGAAAACTGTGTTTTTGAATGGGGTATTAGAAGAAGAAATATATGGATCGAATGAAGGATTTGTAGCGCCGGGTGAAGAGAAAAAGGTTTGCAAACTGACTCGGTCTCTGTATGGACTTAACCAAGCTCCAAAACATTGACATATGAAGTTTGACGAAATTAGGTTGTCAAACGGCTTTAAAATTAACAAATGTGACAAATGTGTTTATGTCAAAGGAACATCAAATGCATATGTTATTGTGTGTATATATGTGGATGACATGTTGATCACGGACAGTAATCATGATTTGATCATGAATACTAAGAGAATGTTAAAACGATATTTTGACATGAAAGATTTGGGAGTTGTTAATGTAATCAATTGGATTAAAATCAATAAAACCCAAGAAGGAATTATTTGTCAAAATCTAAAACGTTGAGAAAGTGCTCAAGAAATGCAATGCCTATGAGGGTCCATCTAGTAGGATGCCCATTGATCTAAAAATAAAGCTAGTAGCTAACAAGGTTAAACCAATTGCCCAGTTAGAGTATGCTTGGATTATAGAAAGTCTAATGTACTTAATGAGTTATACACGACCAGACTTAGCCTATCCCTTGTATAAACCTAGTAGGTATACAAGAAATCCTAACCACGATCATTAGAATGCATTAAAAAGGGTATTGATGTATTTAAAATACACAATGGACTATGGGTTATATTATTCAAGATACCCAGCTATACTTGAGGGATGTTGTGATGCTATTTGGATTTTAGATTCAAAATATTCTCACTCTACTAGTGGATATATCTTCTGTATTAGAGGTGGGAAAGTTTCGTGGAGGTCTACGAAAAAAAATTGTATAGCTCGATCCACCATGGAATCTAAGTTTATATCTTTAGATAAAGCTGGTGAAGAAGCAGAATGGCTTCGTAGCTTCTTGGAAGATATTCCGTGTTGGAGTAAGCCTGTGTCACCTGTGTTGATACATTATGATATCCAAGCAACTATTGGAAGGGCACAAAGTTGTATGTATAATGTAAGTCTCGACATAATCATCGAAGAAATAACACTATTAGACAATGATCTCAAATGGAGTAATATTTATTGACTATGTTAAGTCACAAGATAATATTGTCTACCCTCTCACAAAAGGGCTTAATCGATTGGAAATTAAAGAATGACCATAGTGATAACCTAAACTTGATGAATGGAAATCCCATGAACATGGTTCAACGAGAAAACTAAACTATGGAAATTTAATTGAGCACTTGGAACAAGTTTAAATGTTCGAATCTCACCCTGGAAAGCAACTAAAGTGAATTTACCGGAGAATTATAGTATGGTTTAAGTATGAAGACTTTTTAATGAATTTGAAGGTGAGGTATATCAGGATACTTTTGATGGGATGTCACCTATATAAGAGTGAAATGAGGGCCGCTTGAAAATGTAAACACTTATGAATTCTAAGTGATGTCCATGGCCAAAACGGACACAACTTTAGAATAGAAAGGTGTTAAGATTTTATTGTGTAATTATCATTGTCTTGATATATACTACGGAGGGATAGTTCAAGGTATCAAGACCACTATGCCACCAGTATATTCGATGATAGTTACTAAGGATAGCTCAAAGCCATAAACTACCTATCCTAATGCAATAATGTCTTATGATGACTGAGCACAAGAGTCTGCATAAATACATGCATTGGCTTTCACTCATGTAGGGGATTGTTGGAAAATTGGTTTTGTTGAGTCTATTTTTGTTGGCTAAATATTTAATTCATGTAGAATTAAGTATTATAATCATATTCTATGTATTGAGCATATAATCGTATTATATTTATTTTCTCAAAACTGATTTTGGGTGAGTGAGAAATAAATTATGTAAGTTAGCCTTCTGAAAAAAGGAAGTGTATAAAATTCCACATTGAAAATGTAAGGTAAGTTTATACACTTTATAAGTTAAGAGAGAGTTGTATTGAGCATTATGTGATTAATCCCATGCACTAGTTGGTTGTAACTGTGGGTTTGGGCTTGGGCTTGGGCCTTGGCCTTGGCCTTGGATCTTTAAAATTGACTTAGGACTTGGGACTCTTTGGGTCATTGGATCCTGGGCTATTGTCCTCTCTTGGGTTATATGAGATTGGTTTTGAACCAATTCAATTTTATAATGGGATCAACCCAAAGATGCTCAAGCCTTTTGGTCAAATGAAGATGGGTTTGACCCATTATCTTTTGTGACTTTTAAACTTCATCAGTAGCATTTGAGGAGTCTCAAAGTTGTGGTGATGGAGGTAGTGGCTGTAGTGGGAAATTAAAGCCACTAATTGCAGCTGCTCCATCCATTCAAATTCTCAACCCTTGGAAGGTGAAGTATATAAATTTACTTAGAAGTTCTAGGCAGAAAATACACTGAATTAACTTCATTCTGCATATTTTTTGAACTAAAAGCCTCAAGCATTTGTTTAAAATTTTCTACTCGGTTTCACACTTTCAAGTTCGTTGGAACTTTGAAGTCTGGTGTGCTACAACTTTAAAGGCGTTAAGTCATTGTATCATTAGGGGCATTATGAAAATCCATCAGCACTACACGGGGCGTATTTGTCTTGTGGAAAGAGATCTTTTTAGCCACAACTTGTTGATCAGTCTATTTCGGTTCAAGAAGGTGTTATCTTTTAGTTTTACATGTTTTCCAATTTTGTTTTTAGCATTTGTAAGAACTATAGTACAGTTCAGTAGCAGTTTCCTTTTTGTATTTCTATTTTGTAAAAAATATTAAATAATTAATATATATTTTTATTAATATTGAATAATTGACATAGTTTGGGCATAAATCAAAAAATGTATTGAGATGCGTCTCAAAAGCGGGACACCACTACCATAGGCATTCTGCCTCATTTTGCAAAAGGGGAAAATATTTAGCGCAAAACCGAAAAAAAATTGAAATGGAGACGCCAATGTCACTGGTGCCCCAGGACAAAAATGCAAAAAAAAAAAAAAAAAAAAAAAAAAAAAAAACAATTGTGGGACGCCACTGCCACCGGTGTCCCGGGGTTAAAATGTAATTAAAAAAATGACAGTGGCGTCCCGGCCATTTAAAAAGAAAAACGAAAGAGGCTGCGTCCCGATTAGGGGAAAATAAATAAAATTCATTTATTTAATTTAGGTTTATATTATATAGTTTAATTTATATATCAAAGTGTTAGGGTTTACGGACAGAATAAAATAAATAAATATTTTTTGATACAAGTGTATATACTACTAATAAGATTTTTTTTTAAAAAAATTAATAGATACAATATTACACTTGATTTGTTTGACTACTAATCTATTATTAAATACTCAAATTTCAAAATTAAATAATAAAAAATACAATAATAAATTGTTTTAATAATTTCCCCATGTGCCACACCCCATTGGGTGAATGTTTGTACGAAGCTAGTAGTTATGTTCACGCGGTGTATTTGAGCCACCGCGCCCCATTTTACTTAGTCAGTCTGGCCTTCCGTGAGGTTGTCGTGGTGGTTGAATTAGAACTGGTGTATCATTTTCTTCATACTCTCCTTCGATCGCTTCATCTTCTTCATGTTGCTCAGTCGTAAATGCACCATACATCTCATTAGCACGACTCACACTTTCAAATTGAATTGGTGTCGTATGGAATTTTGGTGGTGAAAATCCCCTGAACTCCTGGAATCCGTAATTAGTATCTATCTCAAGAAAATCAATGAACGAGCACCTTACGATAGGAGGAGTACAAAACTCCACCCCAGATTGTCTGAAGCTAGGAACATAATTGATCGAAGAATTCTTAGCACTCTAAGAAATCTTCTCCTCAATAGTACGGAGTCGATTGTAGAGTGGTAAATATTCCGGAGTTGTGTCTCTCGAGGATAAATATAATAGGCGGTCGGTGTTTTTACTTACTCTCTTGCTAATCGAAACTACACTAATCTAAACTAAGAAAGCATTAAGTCATTGGTTTGGTTTGAGTTTTATGTTAAAGCTTGAATTAAAAGGAGACTTTAATTAAAAATGATTGGGTTTAGGGTGTTCGGTTCGTCTCCACGATTAATCGGTTTTTTCCGAGCACTTAATCCACGATTCGGGGTTGTTAATCCCAAATGTCGATCAAGTATTGGGGTCGTCAATCCCAATTCTCAACAAATTCATATTAATGGTTCTAAACGAGCTTAAACCCTAAACCCATAATTTCTAAACTAGTTGCATCAAATACGAAGTAAAGCTTGCTTGAAAGGGATTAAATCTTAATGACATTAATTAAAATTTAGTAAACTAAGAAGGCTTGAATATTGAAAGAGGAGACATGGAGGGAAACGAAAAGCTTGAAATTTAAAGAAGTCAAAAGCATTAAATATGAGTAAAAGTCAATTTGCTCAAAGAAGAAAGCTTCATATATCTTTTAAGAACCAAAAGTTTGTCTAGCTAAAAAAGGTAAAAAGTTTCAAGACTATGCTACAATGGAGTTTTGCAAACAAGAAGCTGAAAAACAACACAAAGCAATTAAACCTACACTAGAGAAATTGAAATGCAATGAAAGACAACATAAGCTAAGATTCAATAACCAACACAAGAGAAATCACAACAACACAATTATAACACAAAACATAAAGGGGAAAGATTACTACCAATTTTTGCTCCAAATAAGTGCATCAAAGTCTAGCTTACAATCTTCAAAATACAATAACAACTTCAACAAAACAAGAACAACAAATGAAGGATGTGTCACCCTCTCCCACACTTGCTAAGAATAACTTAACCTAACTAAACTAACTACTTAAGCTAAACTAAACTACACTAACTAGAGATTTATGAGCTAGGGTTTTGAAATGCAAGAGTAAAGGCTTGGAGGAAATGGAGCAAGCCCCAAATTTCACCAAGGAAGGGTTGGATAAGGTTGGAGAGAGCTGGTCCTATATATACAAAAACACAGGGCAAAATCATCAAAATGGGTCAAAATCTCAGAAATTCCTGCGTTGCAATCGATTGACTGAAAACCAGTCTATCGACTGCTTCCTCAAAGTTGGCAAACTCAATGTCGAGCAGTCGATCTGGAGAGGTCCAGTCAATCGACTGGTAAGGTTGCTCCCGGCTCGGTTTTCTTGTTTTCGCTCAAAACGTCCGCCGACTGTCACTCCTCATTCGCGCTGTGTTCCCCTTGCTTTTCCATTCAAATCCTAGTCAAGTGGGATGCCTCAAAACGTGCGCGGGCTCCACTTGGTCATCCTATGGCCAAAAGTACAAAAAAGAGTAAAAATATACGAAAAACTACTAAAAATAGCACAAAAGCTATAAAACCCTAAAACTAACAATATAGGCCAAAACGACTCCTAAGACCCATAAATGCAAGCAAAACATACACGAATGCGACATAAAAAGGTAACAAAAAAGTGTACAAAAAGGTACAAATCAATAATCATTTCCATCATGTGGATCAAGATATCTATGAGATGATGATGGATCGTCCATATCTAAATTTAAAGCGGAGGAAATAATATTATTGCAATATTAATCTTAGAATTTAATTTGAAAATGATCATCAATGAATAACCATAATACCATGTGTGGCTGCAGGTGCCCTTTGACGAGAGGATGAAACAAGTGTGTTCCTTCTTGAAAGACTTTATGTTTGGACCGTGCGTGGAGCTGGAGCATGCTCTCTTACCTCTTTACGAGTGCGAAGCTGTTGGTTCATCTCATTAGCGACAGTTTGAATCACATCATGCATACAAAGATAGGAGTCAAAATCTTGGTCACTAACATCTGACGCAACATGGCTGGGTCGCTCATTCCAAGTACTCTACAAACACATAAAGTTTAAACACAAATATTGGAAATACATATGTGCATGGATAAAGGAAGAATTATTGAGACTTACATTGACATCTTGAATTATGACGTCTGATGGCTGATATCCTTCCTCTATGTGTCTCTCTAAACGAGAGATGAAATGACTCATATTTTCTTTATACCAATGAAAATATCCATGCACCGTACCCGCACCTCTAATAGATGGAGTTCCTTGTATTATTGAATTGGCTTACGAAGTCCATGCAACAATCTAATCATGATGACGTAGAGTCCACTGAACATAATGATGATGCTGTCGAGAATGATCATGCAAATTCTCCGATCAATCATGATGGGCTATGTTATCTTCTTCCGTATACCAAATTTTTGTGTCACTTGATCAGAAAACTGGACCTCGACAATTGACCAAAATATGAGTGGACATTATCTCAACCAGTTCTGGCTCAGACATCTTGCACCTAAGACAGATATGTCAGTTGCACTCATATCATACGGCTCCCACATCCACTGCACATTTCAATAAGTAACAACAGTTTCGTTCATCCAAAATAAATAAATATCAATAAGTTAATTACCTTTAATTTCGTGTAACCAATCAAGTGCATTCTGAAAGACTCGCTATGTATTTCTAGCACTTCGCATATTTCTAAGCCATGCAATCTTTCTAAACAAATATTAAAGATAATTTATATAAATAGAAATGTATAAATAGATGAGTACTAAGTACCGTGTTATACCTAGCACCATACAATGGTATGAACAACGTCGCGTCCTCGGCTGCAACATATATGCCTCTAAGATCAAGCATGAGACACAAAAAATCTGGTCTAACGGTGGAAGTTTGGGACCAGGCCTAAATCTGCAATAAGTCTAGAGGACCACTAATCGTCTTCATCTCAGGTTATACAACATTAAACAAATCATGATTCAGACATGCTAACACAGCACTACCCAAACTAATACAGAACTCACAATATATTTTGCATCTATGTGAATAAGCCAATGCCAATAGTTATAAATTCCCGAATCAACAATTGAATAAGCTAATGTAATGACATGTTGGTTTGAATCAAGTGTGCATGCCATCAACAACATGTGTTTTTACCTTTAGACCAAAGAGTTTCCACCAACGTTGATAACTTTGCGACAATGTTCTAAAAGCCTCGATACAAGGTCTGAATGCCCAAAACCAAAAACTTAACATACGGACACCAGGTACTCCTGAAGATTCGTGTAACCACTCAAACACTGTCCATGGGTTATACGTTTTTAAGGCCTTTATATATTTTAGTAAATGTTGAACCGCGCTCTCCCACGTTCTGTACAAATTTTCACGGGTCTGTCGCAAACCTTGCCATGCCTTATGATATGACACATTATAACTATATTCTTGTTCCACGACAGTCTGGACATGCAAGGCGTTGTGCATCAAATCACTTTTGTTTATGAGCATCGCAATCATGTTTTTACACAATTGGGGTGATCCTCACATGTAAGAGGTGCTAGACATTCATGCGCAAGACCCAATTTGGTGATTTACAAACACCCTTTCATTTACGATAAATAGCACGGAGCCACCACTGACATTCAGGTGAGTGGTCACTTGATGAACTCAGAATATCTAGATTATTCTGACTATGTGGTCTCATAATATACACAACTCTCCAAAGCTCTGGGTTACTCACATCCTATCTATACACACACTTGGCGACATGCACAAAGTAATCTTTAATGGCCCACATCAAATGTTTTTTACCTCTTAAAATCATGCCTATTTTCAACATCTGTCCCCTTTTTGGTAATAGTAATCTTTCCGAGGGACACCAATAGAGTAAGGATGTCTTCGTAGCTAGAATAAAAAAAAGGTATGTTCTACAAAGTATCAATCCTCCCTCCACTCGTTGATGAGTTGTATGGTCACATTCAACCCCGATAGGTTCGAAAGGATCTTCACTTGGTAAACTGCCACCCAATTGAGAGTACTCCTCATTAGTTTCATTTCCATCACCTGTTTCTCCTTCGCTCTGTTCAAAATCGGAAACTTCGGTCAAAAGTAACCAGCGATATATTCTGGGATCACAACTGAAGGATGCTTGGTAGAATCTAAATTTGAATAATTGACATTATTTGTTCCAGTCTCATCTCGTAGCAGTGATGCGTAAATGTTATAATCATTGTCGAAGATATATTCAACATATGTTGCGATGACTTCTGATTAATTAAAATAAAAATATTAAGTTGGATTTTGTTAATTTGTAATAAGTTTTAAATGTGGAGGAGTTCAATTATTATTTTGTATGTGTGTGTTAACAGATGAAAATCAAATTCATAAATAATTAAAATTTCCACACAAAAATAAATTCAATATTTATAAATAATAAACAAATAAGCACAAATTCACAAATAAATAATAATATTTCAACTCACAAATAAATCCAATATTCACAATTAACAATTAAACACAAACTCACAAATAATTAATAATTTTTCAAATCGCAAATAAATTCAATATTAACAATTATAAAATAAACACAAATTCACAAATAATTAATAATATTTTCACACACAAATAAATTTAATATTCATAATTAATTAACAAATAAATAAAAATAGAAATTAATTAATAATATTCAACTCACAAATAAATTCAATATTCACAATTAACAAATAAATACAAATTCACAAGTAATAAATAATATTTTCACACAAATTTTTTAATATTCATAATTAATTAAAAAATAAATAAAAATTCACAAATAATTAATAATATTTCAACTCAAAAATAAATTCAATTGTCACAGTTAACAAATAAACATAATTCCTAATAAATAAAAATAATTACTATTTACAAATAAAAATTTAACAAATTATTAGCAATACTTACATGAACATTGACAAATATTTTTTTTTTTCATTTTTTGCTATCAAGTACGAAATCTCTTATTCCGTTAATTAGTCATAGTGAAGTTTTCTGATAAGATATTTTTTGGCCAAAAACTTCCAGGTTAACATTACTTTAAGAAATACTAGTACTTAACCCGTATGATGCACGGAGCGAATTGAATGGGTGGTGTAAATTCATTCGATTTAAGTGTAATATTATTAATTTATTAATGTAATAATAACTTAATAATCAAGTCACGATTTGGTCAACACGAGAAGATTTAAAACAAAGGGCGTGGATATAAACACCTCATTTTATTTATTAGTTCACCCCACTAAAAATGTTATCACAAAAATATCAATATTACCTTAAATCGTACACCCCCAAATATTTCATCTCCCTCAAATCTCCACCACTAGCCGTCGCCCATCACTGCCGCAACTGCCATGGCCACCGTCTATTGAAAAACATAAACAAAACATGCACACAGGAATACGTTGCCGCCGTCGTGCCATTGAAGAAAGAAAAAGAAAAAATGCCTTGAAAAAATTCGTTCAAACCAAACTTTCGAACACAAAATATAGGTTTAAAAAATCGATTCGAACACAAAAACACATGTTCGAAAAATTGATCTGAACGCCCCCTTTAAGGCTTGTTCAATTTCTTTTTCGAACAACGTTGTATTGTTCGATTAAAAAGTTCAAACACATGACATATGCTCGAGAAACCAGAGATGAACACCCCTATATCTTGACATTTTTGTTGATTTTTCTTAGTGGGGTGAACTCATTAATAGATGGGGTGCCTATATCCGCGTCCTAAAAAACATTAAAGGTAAATAACTCCACATTCATATATTATGAAACAACTTTTTGCACACTACATTATACATCAAATAATAGTTTAACTCACATGACAATAGTTTCAAACTCTCTCATTTAGTTAGTCGCGAAACAATCATATTAGTCACTTTTATTACAAATCATTGAGTCCATCTCCTTGTTTAATACTTGTATCAAAGACAAAGTGAAGGTCTTATAATAAATTTAGGCTTTTCTAATTATCGGTATCCGTTGTACTTGTTTGTTAATGTGTACACGAAAATTTATCATTAAATTATGTCATAATTCAATCACATCAACCTGTTTGAGTGCAACTGAATAATCTAATTGTATTTAGTCGTACTTTGTTGTATGTTTTATTTTAGATATAATTTATATCAACATAATTATACAGTTATCAAATAAACCTTTAACCAATAAAAATATAATACTTGTAACACAAATTTGAAAAAAAATATAAAATCAACTAAATAAATATAAAAAATTGTATTTAGATTATAAATATATATTAATTAAATTAAAATTTAAAAAGTCACAATAATCATATATATTATAAATAATATAGAATAAATCCTAACCTATTTTAAAACTGGATAAAATATTATGAATTTTAAATAATTATTTAATAATAAGAAAAAACAAAGAAATGTTATAAAATAATAAAATAAATCATAAAAGAATATGAAATATGTTAAATATATATATAAAAAATATATTTTATATCAAATAATAAAAATTATGAAGATATTAATAGTTTAAATAATATAAAATAAATCTTATTTCACAATAATTCTATAGAATAAATTAAAAATAATTTAAATCCTGAATAATCATTTACTAAATCCTAAAAGTAACAAAACACACTTCAAATGCTATAGATTATAAAATAATCAGAAAAATATGAATTTTGTTCAATAAATATAACATATATATGTTTTAATTATAAATGATTCTTAATAATTTCTAAAGTGAAACAAAATATAAATATAAATATAAATATTATAGTATAATATAATAATATAAATATGAAATTATTGAAATCAGATAAAAATAATAAAATTATCATTAAATTTTAAATATTTATTTTAAAGACATTGAAAGAATAAATTGGCGATAGTGATAAAGTAAATTAAATAAATATATAAAAGTTTATTTTGAATAGTTTCTCAATCTATTGAAGGATGATGATAAAACAATAATAAAGATCAAGAAGTTATAAAATATAATAAATTAAATCATATAATATTTTAAAATAGAAAGTAATATACTTAATTAATGATATATTATAAAAAACCATCTCATAAGCCTAGAAGAAAATATATATATAAATATTGTAAAAATATAAAAAAAATACTACCAAAATGAAAAAAGAAATAACAAATAAATGAGGCATCGTATTAAAATTGTAATTTAGGGCCTTTGTATTCTATTTTACTATAGTTATTTTTTAAATCAGCCCAGTAATTGACTCGAATAAGCCACTGAGTAATTAACCACCAAGTCATGGAGTCATTTCGTGAGCCCGATAATAAATTAAAACTTTTGTATACATATATATATATATATATATATATATATATATATATATATATACACACACTACAAAAAAATAGCAAATTTCCGAGGGATTTTTCCCTCGAAATTAAGAAAAAATCCCTCGGTTTTGGTTAAACAGAGGGAATTTTCGAGGGAAAAATTCCCTCGAAAAAACCTTCCTCGGAAATCAGTTCCGAGGGAAACAAATCCCTCGCAATTCCGAGGGATTGTTTCCCTCGGAAACATTACCGGACAATCCCTTGGAAATCCGAGTGAACATTTCCCTCGGAATACTTCAATTTCCAAGGGAATAAAATCCCTCGGAATTCCGAGGGATTTCCATTCCCTCGGAAATCCGAGGGATTATATTCCCTCGGAAATTAAAAAATTCGAGGGAATATATTTCCCTCGGATTTCCGAGGGAGTCCCATTCCCTCGGATTTTTCCGAATTCCGAGGGAACTTTCCCTCGGTATTTTTAATTTTTTAATTTTGTTTATTAATTTTTAATTTTAATTTTTGTTTAATTATTAAAATTCCCAAAAAATTGAAAAAAGCAATTAAAGAAAAGTCAAAGAAATAAATCAATTATAATAAAAAAAATATTTGAGAATTTATGAATTACATGCGTTCGATCGAAACAGTAACAAAGTTTATTAGATAAATAAAAGTGTTCTACGGATGGGGAGGGGGAAACTGCTGCTGCTGCTGATAGGGAGCGGGGAACTGCTGCTGGAAACGAGCGTACATCTCAGCCATCTGGGCGTTCGACCGCGCCTGAAAATCCTCCTGCTGCCGGCGCTCCTCCACACGCTGTCGCCTTTCCTCGGCTGCCTGCTGCTGCAACGCCTCAAGCTGCGCCCTCTGAGCCTCGACCTGCGCCTCGAGCTCTCTGATCTGTCTTCTATCAGCCTGGGATGAGGAGGAGGTGGAAGAGTCGCCCTTCAGTAAACCCTTCGCAGCAGCCACTATCTTCCCATACGCGCCGGTGCCGTAAAGYCGTCCCTTCTTCACACCGGCGACGCCGAGAAAAACCTGGTCCTGGTCAACCTCGTTACWCTCCTCCTGGGAAGACGCACACTCCTGCTCCTGGGTCAGATGTCTCTCGTACTCCTCCTGAAATACAACTCGTTATTAAAATTTTACGTTAAAATCAAAGAATAAGTTAAAAATAAAAAAGAGACTAACGTTAATATTAGAAGATCTCGTGTCGATCCACGCGCCGTCTTTCTTCTGGTGCGTACGTTTAAAAAGATCGTAGCACGTAGCCGGCGAACCCGTCTCCCGCTCCTGTATTCAAATAGAATTTTCAAATAATTAACATTAAAATTAAACAAATAAATAATATATTATTATATTATAAAT
>BMAC01001214.1:104437-116414 GCA_014905375.1 Phtheirospermum japonicum
GCATCGCGTCACTTCGCCAAGGTTCCAAATAAGCAATTACCACCGTCACATTTTTCTAAAAATATTTTGAAAACTTAAATAAAATACCGTGACACCCTATAAGAGAAAATAATATCATTGTCAAGTTTGTGACACGTTTAGGTTTAAAGTTTGGGTTATCCGAGTTTTACTCGAGTCACATATAGAAAATTGAAAATATGACGCTATTAGGTTTGTCCTCGTATCACCTGGTTTGGTCAACAAATAAATTATTGGAAGAAAAGACAAGTTCTTGTTACTGATTATAATCTTTTTTTTGTCTTCATTGCATCAATTTTCTAGTTGTCCTCATACTATTTTTTTTTCTAGTTAATAAAATTATTAAATAATTTTTTAAAATCAAATTATAAATTTTATATTTTTGTTATTCATTTTATTTCTTTCCCAGTTTTGTTTATTTTATATTATATTTCTTGTAATTTTGGATCTTTTTATTTTATATTTAGTTAATAATTCTCTATAATTTTAATGGTAATTTTTTTGTAGCTATGGATTCAAATTTAATTTTTAATATTAGCAAACTTATTTTCAATTTTTTTTTTGTATTTATTAAATAACTATTTGTAATTTAATTATAATTTATTATATTTTATCAATAGTAAAAAAATTTATTTGATATCATTTGACATATTTATATTTTGATTTACTTTTTCGGGTTTTGCAGATTTATAAACTAATTATTTAGATTTATTTATATATTATATATTAAATTTATATTTTTTTTTAGATTTATTATACACACACACACAAAATATTCTTGTAGTCTTATTATTTTTTATTATTTTATTTATATTTTTATCGATCCTCTTTTTTATTTTATATTTATTTAATAATTTTATAGAATCTAATTATGAATTTTCTCTTTAATTTTATTTGATTGCTGAATTTTTGGTTTTGTTTCATATTTAACAAATAAGTATTTATAGTTTAATTATTATTTCTTATATCTTTATCTATATGATTTTATTAATATTTTCAATTTTATTTATTGAAAAATAGTTGTGTTTTACTTTTGCTTTTTTGGGTTATTTAAATTTATTAACTAATTGTTTACATATATTTATATATTTTAAATAATTTTTTATATTTTATAATTTCTTCAAAAAAATTATATTATTTTTATTTTTCTCAGATTTTATTTATTGTTATACATAATTTTTCTATATATTTAATATTTATTTCATAAATGATAATCTCTAAAAGAATATTTACATAAATAATTATATAAATAATAAAGATGTATACTACATATTGTAAGTAAAATGAGCGGGAAAAACTTGAGAAAATTTTTTAAAAACGCTAGGCTTTATATATATACATATAGATATAACAATATTTGTGCAATCAAGTAAGAAATTTATTATCATACAATAACATTTTTGCTATCAACTGAATTTCAATTGTTCACATATCAATACAGTTTGTGCCACTGCGGAGCTTTCTCACCACGGAGAGAGGTGGAAAGGAGTTTAAGTGAGGATAAAAGTTTCCTTTATTTTTTTATTTTCAAAATTTTGCCACTCTCGTACAAAGATGACTCTTAGGCGGCTTATCAGACAGGTCAAAAGACAGGACTTGAGGCAGTTAAGCAATTTGGCTGCTCGAACATATCGAACGTCACCATATGCTCGAGGAGGAGCGCACAAGCTTTCGAGTACCACAAGAACAAGTATCTAGGTAGATCAAGTTACTATAGTATTTTATCTCGTGGAGCATGTGAAACAGAGGGATCGCACGATCCAGAGACAATTATGAGGATGTTTGAAAGTCAACCGTCGCTGCATTCTAATCCATCGGCTGTTACCAAATACGTCAAGGCTCTGGTTAAGGTTGACAAGCTTGACGAAAGTGAGTTGCTCAAAACATTGCACAGAGGGATATTGGGAACTGGTTAAAAGGAAATGAACAGTAAATAATACAGCAAAAGCTGAAACCTTTTGGCTTGATAGCAACATATTGTTTGATAGGGAAATGGACTTCCTTAATGCACAGAAATACAAGGTTCACCCTTTCTATGTATAGGGCGGCTCATGACAAATACCTAGGTAAGCAAAATACACATGTCACCATATAACAGGTGGAGTTAAACCCTAGATGACTAACGGCACACAGCTAACAGAGCAAGCTTGATAGCTAATAAGACAACACAAATAAAACGGCAGGTAGTGTAGCTCTGATGTGCTCCTGTGCATGGGACTACATGGACATGCAGCTGGTCAAGGCTTGATCAAGCCTTTCCTTTTACAGCCCCCCTCAATACGAGCGAGGTGCAAGGTACAATCATCAACTTTTCTCTCAGCCGAGTGAAGGATTGGTTGGACAATGGTTTGGTGAAGATATCTGCAACATGATCAAAAGATGGCACATGCTGAACTTTAATAATCTTGTTACCAAACTTCTCCTTGACAAAATGTAGATCAATTTCCAAGTGTTTCATTCTTGAATGATGTACTGGAATTTTGGCAAATGAAACAACACTCAAATTATCCACCCACACTATTGGAGGTTGAGTCTGAGGTATTCTTAGTTCCTTGAACAGTGTTTGTAGCTATATTAGGTCACAGGTCACTTTTTCTAGTCTTCTAAGTTTAGCCTCAATGCTGCTTCTAGAGACAAATGTCTGCTTCTTTGAGCTCCATTTGATCAAATTGCCTCCCATGTAAATACAAAAACCCGAAGTAGACCTTCTATCATCATGATCACTAGTCTAGATAGCATCTGTAAAGGCTACAAGTTGAGTAGATGGTGAGGCTATAAATTTGAGTCCATAATTAATGATTTCTGCAAGGTATCTGAAAATTCTCTTCATTTCTTTCCAGTGCCTATCAAGAGGTGATTGCATAAATTGGCTAATTTTGTTCGCACTATAAGACAATTCAGGTCTGGTGATTGTCACATATTGGAGGGTTCCAACTAAGCTTTTGTAAGTTGATGCATCTGAAATGGGACATCCCACAATCTTGGACAGAGGAGCATTAGTGATCATTGGTGTAGAAATTCCTTTTACCTTATCCATGTGAGCTCTTCTTAGTAAATTCCTGATGTATCCTTACTGTGACAAAAATATTCCATCCTTTTGTGCTTGAACTCTATTCCAAGGAAATAATGTATATTCTCCATGTCTTTCAGTGTGAAGAAAATTCCAAGATTCTGAATAAAACTCTGTACTTCTTCTTTCTGACTTCCTTTAACAATGATATCATCAACATCGGACATTATGATCATGCTTGAATTATTGGTGTGTTTGTAGAATAAGAAGTTGTCTGCCTTGGATGCACTGAATCCCATGGAATGAATAATTGTGGTCAGCTTATTGGACCAAGCCCTGTATGCCTGTTTAAGCCCATATAGTGACTTTCTCAACCTGCACACAAGGTTATTGTTGTTTCCTATCTAAAATCCAGGTGGTTGTGCCATATAAAGGTCTGTTTCCAAGTCACCATTCAAGAGAGCATTTGCCACATCAAGTTGTTTAATGCACCAAAATTTAGAAATAACCAATGACAGTATAACTCTAATTATAGAACGTCTGACAACTGCACTGAAAGTTTTTTTAAAATTAAAACCTGGTGTTTGGGTATAGCCCTTGGCAACAAACCTGGCCTTGTATCTATCAAGTGATCCATCAGCATTTCTTGACTTTGTAAATCCACTTGCATCCAATAAGTTGTTTGTTTGGAGGTAAAGTGCTAAGGGTCCAAATCTGATTTCTGGAGAGAGCATCCAATTCCTTCTGCATTGCACTTCTCCACTCAGGGGTGCTCAAGGCCTCTTTCAAGTTCTTAGGTTCCTGCACAAATCCACATACTTGAAAAACCTTAGGTTTGTAGATTCCAGATTTTGACCTAGTGGTCATGTGATGTCCTCTTTGTTCATCCCTTATAGGTTCCTGCAAATCAGTGTTAGTGGCAACAGCAGGAGGTACATGAATACTATCAATAGGCAAATTCACATAAATTCTACCACTCTGAAGCTCATTGTGGGAGGAGGATGTGGAATTGTGTTCAAGAGTGTCATTGCTATGTGAGTGATTAGAGGAATGAGGTGACTGAGGTGTTTCATGTAGATTAGGTCCAGTATGAGGAGGTGATGGATGAGGTGACATATCTGGAGGAAAGTGGTTTGTGTTTTCATTGGTTTGAGGTAAATTTGTTATGTTGGAAGGAGTAAGGTTAGGTGTCATGACAGCACTGTCTTTAGTGTTGGTTTCTTTAGAGAAGGGAAAAGAACTTTCATCAAAGATGATGTGTCTTGTAATGAGGAGTTTTTTATTTGGTAATAGAACCCTATAACCTTTATGAGAGTTGCTATAGCCTAGGAAAGTCCCAACCATGCTTCTGAATTGAAGTTTATTATAGTTGTAAGGTCTCATATAAGGAAAACACTTACAGCCAAACACTCTGAGGTGATTAAGGTCAGGTTTGGTTTTAGTGAGACTTTCATGTGGGCTTTTGTAACTGAGATTCTTAGAAGGGGTTTTATTAATCAGATATACAGCAGAAGTTAAAGTTGGATCCAATGCCTTTGAGGAACATGAGAAGTGTCCAAAAGAGCTAAACCTACTTTTATGATATGTCTATGCTTCCTTTCAGCTAGCTCATTTTTCTCAGGAGTGTAAGGACAGGACATTCTGTGTTTAATCCAATGATCTAGAAAGAATTTGGAGAGGGAAATGAATTCCCCTCCACCATCACTTTGGACATCCTTGACATGCTTATTGTACTGAGTTTCAATGAGTTTGTGGAAGTGAAAAAAAACTTGATGTGTATCAAACTTGTGTTTAAGCAAGTATATCCAGGTATACTTGGAAGCATGATCCATATAACTAACATAGTAGCTGAAGCCACTAAAAGACTTTGTTGGTGCAGGTCCCCATAGGTCAGTATGAATCAAGTCAAACAGGTCATAATTAGATTCAGAATAAGGAAATGGAAGTTTATGGAATTTTGATCGTAAACAAGGAACACATAAAAGTGATTTTTCATTAACAGAGAATGGTATATTACAATGAGTGAGAGCTCTTTGAACAACATCAAGTGAAGGATGGCCTAACCTAGAATGCTGTAAGATGAGTTTTCGTGGTGTTGAAATATATCAACGGGTTCTTGGCTTGGTGTTATCGGAAATCGATTCGATTGAAGGATTTGATGTGTTTGTATCTTGAAGAAATAAAAGGAAAATGCAAATAAAGCAATTAACTAATTAAACTAATTCTAGAAATTGAAATAGCAAGTGGGTCGGATGCCTCGGTCGTGTGCCTTAATTAAAAATCCAAGCAAAAAGGAGAATCAAGCAAAAACAAGCAATGTTTCACCAAGTACAAGCATGCAAGCACAAGGTACAACAATGCATAAAAACTCAAATAATGCAAATAAGCAAAAATTAAAAGCATGAATGGATAAATCAATGAAAATAGATGGAACAGTTTAAACTTTATGAAAAATAACAAGCAACAAGCAATAGATCTAAGATTAAGCATGAAACA
Source organism: Phtheirospermum japonicum (assembly GCA_014905375.1). Lineage (NCBI taxonomy): Eukaryota > Viridiplantae > Streptophyta > Magnoliopsida > Lamiales > Orobanchaceae > Phtheirospermum > Phtheirospermum japonicum. The sequence goes on from BMAC01001214.1 coordinate 109,962, forward strand.
AAGCACAAAAATTTAATTCAAAATCAAGCATGTGTAAAACTCAAAATCAAGACGATCCAAGACCCGATCTATGATCTAGACATGTCACTCATCTAGATTCCATAGCCAATTCTTAAGATATAACATGAATTCAAGGTGCTAAGACAAAACGTATGAAATGAAGAAAAATGCATGAAACATATGAAACTACGTGAAATTAAACGATCTTGGCCTCAAACTATGATCTAGTTATGTCACTCAACTAGATTCCATGGATGATTCACAAGATCAAGCAACAATTCTAATAGCTAAGGCAAAAAGCATAAAACAAATGAAGAACAAAGCATGAAATTTAAAGAAAGCATACTAGAATTAAAAGGAGAATCCAAAAGCTTAATTGAAATTGCAAGGAATTAAGAATCCAAGGGATTACTTGAATCCTTCTTGAGCTTACAAACCCAAGGCAAAGCCTGAAATTAAATCTAGAGAGAGAAAATAATCCCAAACCCAAGCTTGGGTTGGGAGGAGGTTATTTTTACAAAATGAGAGATAGGTCTATTTATACAAGGTAATTAGGGGTAAATTGGTCAATTATCACTTGTAATCTTGGACTTCCTATATTTGACCAAATTTGACCCAAATGGTCATATAAGACCATTTGGGTTGAATTGGCTCGGTTGGCTTGGGCAAGGGCGCAGTTGGCTCGGCGCTGTGCGGGTGTGGCTCGGCGCTGTCGGTAGGATGTGCGGACGTGGCTGGGCAGTCTCGGCATGTCTCGACAGTGAAGCGCACGTGGCGTCGGTCGTCGCTCGGCAGGATCGACGCAACAGAGAGTTGGAGTCGACCATTCGTCGACCGACTCTGGCAGGCCTCGGCATCGATGCGCGTTGATCGACGAATCCTCGACGCGCTATTTCGGAATCCGTCTCCGCAAGAGTACGGAGCCGGTTGTAGGACGTCGAGTTCTTCCCGAGTCGTGTCTCTCGAGGATGGATGTTATCGGCTTATTGGTTTCTTTATTTGCTCTTATTGTCGGTTGAAACTAAACTAATCTAGACTAGGAAAGCGGTAGTCATTGATTTGGTTTTGGTTTTTATAACTAAACTTAAATTGAAATAGGAGTTTTGAAAGCATTAAAATACGAAAAGGAAACTAAAGCTTATTTAAAAATGATTAATCTAAACTAGTTACTAAGAAAGCTTATAAATTGAATTAAGAAAAAGGGAGGGAAAATTAAAGTTTAGCTTATTTAAAAAAGTCAACATTAATTTAACAACAATTCAAGGTTTAAATAGGAAGATCTTATAAAACTTATAAACACTTAGAAATTTACCTAAACAACTAAACAACTTAAAAGCATAAGTTCAAGATCTAGAAAGCTCAAAAGCTATAAAATGAAAATGGGAGTTTTGATAATCAAAATAACAACTAAACTATGATCCAAGCATCACACAAGATTAAAAGAAATAACATGAAAATAAAAATATATTATAGAAAGATATTACCAAACTTATGATTCCACAAAGCTTCAAAAGGAAATGGAAACTTGAAGGATTCTTCACAAAAGAAATCTAAACCAAAGCTTGAACAACTTAGCTAATGAAGATCTAAACACCTCTTAAACTATTACTAATTACTAGGAATTAATACATAATTAAAATGAAAAGGGAAAATGTGAAGATGAGTTTTTTGGGAGCAAAATCCCTGGTCCAGAGATTTGCTGCCAGTTGTCTGAGTGAAATGACGTCTTCTCCTTTAATCCTTCACAAAGGGGCAAAATCGTCCAAAAATGGCGAAAAATCTGCTTTTCAGTCGATCGACTGTAAAGCAGTCGATCGACTGGCAGTCAATCGGTCAAGTCGCCTGTCGATCGACTGCGATGTCAAAATGGCCAGAAGCCCTGGAATCCAGTCGATCGACTGCAGACGATCGGCCACGTCGGCCAGTCGATCGACTGCGTCGTCCAAAATGGCCAAAAGTCCCTGGAATGCAGTCGATTTTGGGAGTTCAGTCGATCGACTAGAAAGGCAGTCGATCGACTGCACTTCCAGTCGGTCGACTGGATTGCTGCACCGGCTCGGTTTCTCATTCTTTTCTACGTCCGCAAGTTTATCGAGCCTCGTCCATTGTGCTTCCTTGCTTGTCCGTCCATTCCCGAGTCGAGTGAAAACGATCCCAAACGAGCGTGGGCCCCGCTTGGACGTCCTACGGCCAAGAGAAAAATGAAAGAGTGAAAAACTACGAAAACTAATAAAAAAACGTACAAAAACTAAGAAAACCTAGAAATAACAAAAAACGGCCAACTCGACTCCTAAAACACCTAAAAGCAAGAAAAACACACGCAACGTGATACAAAAACAGTAAGAAAAATATGTACAAAAACGTGCAAATCAACCACCCCACACTTAGAACGGTTGCTTGTCCTCAAGCAAAAACTAACGTAAAATTACAAAACTACCCCCGACCAATCCTAACTAATGCACAAAATAATTCGAGACGTCGTACGCTACGTTGCTTGTTAGCTTTGGCTAAAAGGACGTCAATGTGCGTTGTTAAGGAAATTTAGATCGACTTCCGAATCCTAAAAGAACTTAAGCAATCTACCAAGTCGGTCTCCCCGTCCTTGCCCCGGCTAAGGTCTATTCATGCTCGAACCGTTAATCGGCTCCCTACTAGCCAAAATCATCTACGCCTCTCTTTAACAAATATATACTAAAAATCGGAAAAACGTGCTACTCAACAACTTCAAGGATTTATAACGTATCCTTGTTTATTCGTCTCTTTTCTTCTTTTTTTTATTATTCTTTTTCTTTTTTTTTTTTTTCCTTTTTTTACGGTAAATAAAGATGAAAATACGAAGCTTTCAACGACTCCGATCATTCGTTGCTACTAGCAACTTACAAAATTCTCGATCGAGCACGTGGAGCAATTGACGACTCCAAATTACAAAACAAAAACCTATAGAGAGTGTTTGATGACGAGGGCTAGTCGAGGCACTAGTTCTAAACGAGCACAAGGATAGCACGAAGCTAAAACCGAACGGAGATCCCAACAAGTTAAACCACCTAAGTCCACTATATTCGATCGAAAAACTAAACACCCTAACAAATCATCAAAACCGCGTCACTTCGCCAAGGGTCCAAGCAATAATAGCACACACGTTACTCAAATTAACACAAGCAAGCATACGACAAAATTAAAAACCTAGGACGAACTCTAACCACCCCACACTTAAAACCYAKMAWTGTCCTCATTGCGTATTTAAGCTAAGAAAAGCAGTAAAAAGGTGTAGGGAAAAGAGAACGCCCCTATGTCCGAGCTTGTGTCGTCGTGGTTGTGCAAAAGTCGTCGCCAGGAGCCGAGGCATGCAACAAGCTATCTACAAGGTAAGGTAAGGTGGAGAATTTGCACAAAAACAACCTATTACAAAAACGAAAATATTTTTTTGTTTTTGAAATTTCTATTTTGTTTGGATTTTTTTTAATTTGTTTTGCATTTTGAGAATAAAAGCGAAGATTAGGGTTCGTTGGGCAGTCGGTCGACTGCCCTATTCGGTCGATCGACCGTAGTCGATCGACTGTCGTCTGTCGATCGACTGCTTATGCCAAAAGTTCAGAATTGCCTAGAATCCAGTCGATGTTGAACCACCAGTCAATTGGGCAGTCGATCGACTACATACCAGTCGATCGACTAGGTATTCAGTCGATCGACTGCATTTCAGCATCCAACCTCCTTTTTCGATCCTCTTTTGTCCCAAGACTCCATGGCTGAACCTACACAAACCCAAAAACTCCATTAACACTACTTAAAGATAGAATATACACAAAATTAAAAGAAAAACAAGAAAAGAGTTAGAAAGGGTTAGAACATTGTGGGTTGCCTCCCACGTAGCGCGTTTGGTTAACGTCGTTCGCTCGGCGGTTATACAAAAACGTTATCCGGAATCCAAGAAGAGGTGACGATCATGCCACGCCTTGTTGTTCTCGAGTAGACACACCTGGTGACCAAAATCACCAAGGCGGGCGCGTCGGGCAAGCCGGAAGATCGAGACATCAAGAACACGGGCGTGCTTCGGTGGTCGAAAGGGTGAGTCGATCACCCAAACGTGATCATCCAAAAATGGGTCGACGTATTTCTCCATCTCCCCGACCGTCATCTCCTCTCTCTCGAATTTAGAAATAGTCGTAGTCGGGCATGAGAGAGTAGGACCCCGCACATCTTCCTCGTCCTCTTCCACCTCCTCTTTTTCAAGTAGTAATAAAGCGTCGGGTGGTGGCAAAAGAGGCTCGATCAACTCCACATCCTCCAAGATCGGCACAACTATATCTTCCTCTCCTAAAGCAGGTAAGCTCGACAATCCAAGTGCAATCGGAGAACCCAAAGATAACACCCCCTCACTTTCCACTACAAACTCTTCATAATACCCGAGAGGGGTTACACTGTCTTCCGACCCATTCTCCTCGTCCTATGAATCCACCTCATAGCGCTCCTTTTTCAAAAGATCGTCAATTCTCGAATCGCCGTCACCAACTGTGGGCACCACCACATCCAAGATGGGCATCTCGTCAAGGCACGGTTCCTTAAGCTCGTCCACATCATTGGCAATTTGTTTTGTGCGAGTCTCCATGCGAGCGAGGCGTTCAATGAGGTCGGCTAAGAGAGACTCCACGTCCGGGAGTTGGGACGTAGACGAATCTTGAACGAGTGAGGTATAAGGGTCATCGCTCAGGGTATACGAGCTCGAGGTGGGTAGATTGTAAGAATCGTAGCTCGAAGAAAGGGCGAGTGGAACATATGGATCGTCAAAACCCAGATCAAAAGGATCAAGAGTCGGTGCATACGGATCTATGCTCGGGTTATGGGGATATGAAAATGGAGGTGAATGTGGAGGATTTGGGTCACAATGATCGGAAGAGTAGATCCATTCTTTTCTGATCGAAGCATACGGGTCGTCATATTTGGGAGTGGTGTATGGATTTGGATATTCGGGAGTTTGGATGTAAGGGTTGTCGTATGGCAAACTAGCTCGGTAGTTTGCCATCCTCGTCCGGATCAATTAAGCGGCGGAGGCATCCTTTGATCGTCTAGAGTGTAGGCGAGCGGAATCGGGCTCTCGAACGGAGTTGCCATCGTTCGCTCCTCGATTATCGGTGATAATAGCGGAGCTAACGGGACGTCGGACCTACCTTGCATACACAACAAACGTCAAAAGATTACGCGTATCGAATGTAAAACAACGAACCAATCTAACTACGAACTACGTTAACAATAAGAGTAATTAAGAACGCCATTGGCCTTAATCCATCCCCGGCAACGGCGCCGAATCTTTGATCGACGAATCCTCGACGCGCTATTTCGGAATCCGTCTCTGCAAGAGTACGGAGCCGGTTGTAGGGCGGCGAGTTCTTCCCGAGTCGTGTCTCTCGAGGATGGATGTTATCGGCTTATCGGTTTCTTTATTTGCTTTTATTGTCGGTTGAAACTAAACTAATCTAGACTAGGAAAGCGGTAGTCATTGATTTGGTTTTKGTTTTTATAACTAAACTTAAATTGAAATAAGAGTTTTGAAAGCATTAAAATATGAAAAGGAAATTAAAGCTTATTTAAAAACGATTAATCTAAACTAGTTACTAAGAAAGCTTATAAATTGAATTAAAGGAAAAGAGAGGGGAAATTAAAGTCTAGTTTATTTGAAAAATTCAACATTAATTTAACAACAATTCAAGGTTTAAATAGGAAGATCTTATAAAACTTCTAAAAACTTAGAAATTTACTTAAACAACTAAACAACTTAAAAGCATAAGTTCAAAATCTAGAAAGCTCAAAAGCTATAAAATGAAAATGGGAGTTTTGATAATCAAAATAACAACTAAACTATGATCCAAGCATCACACAAGATTAAAAGAAATAACATGAAAATAAAACTATATTATAGAAAGATATTACCAAACTTATGATTCCACAAAGCTTCAAATGGAAATGGGAACTTGAAGGATTCTTCACAAAAGAAATCTAAACCAAAGCTTGAACAACTTAGCTAATGAAGATCTAAACACCTCTTAAACTATTACTAATTACTAGGAATTAATACATAATTAAAAATGAAAAGGGAAAATGTGAAGATGAGTTTTTTGGGAGCAAAATCCCTGGTCCAGAGATGGGGTTGAATTTTTGTGCTTCGTCCAAACCCGCCTATATATATATATATATATATATATATATATAATCAACATTTTCTCGTGAAAAGATTGCAAAGCTCTAAAAGCTCTTTTGATTTTGCTCCCAAATTCGGTGCAAACTAGTGAGTAGCCTTGTGTGATTTATCGGCTTGCTTGCATTTTTATGGAAATTGCATTGAGGAGGTTTGATTTTGCTCGTACATGATTGAATTTGAAAATGACCTCGAGGCACATATATCACCCTTGTTCCGGCCATATCCATATATTTAAGCTACTTTAAAAATCCCAAATGAGC
>BMAC01001215.1:65158-128976 GCA_014905375.1 Phtheirospermum japonicum
TGCCCAGAATTTTCTTGGCAGCACCCAAATCCTTCATATCGAACTCAGCACTGAGCAAATCCTTTAGCTTCTGAATATCAGACTTGGACTTCGCAACTATGAGCATATCATCCACATATAGAACGAGATAGATCATGGAACCATCATCTGCTTTGTTGTGATACACACAACAATCATGTGGACTCCTGTTGTATCCCAACTGGATCATGTAACTGTCAAACCTCTTATACCACTGTCTTGGAGATTGCTTTAGCCCATATAAGGACCTCTTCAACTTGCAAACATAATCTTCCTTCCCCGGAGCCTGGAACCCCTCTGGTTGAGTCATGTAGATATCATCTTTGAGCATTCCATGTAGAAAAGCTGTCTTCACATCCAGCTGCTCAAGTTCTAAATCCTGTTGTGCAACCATTGCTAGTAACACTCTGATGGAAGTGTGTGTGACCACTGGTGAGAATATCTCATTATAGTCAATCCCTACTTCTCTGTGAACCCTCTTGCAACTAGTCGAGCCTTGTATCTCACACCCTCACCAGATGTGGTTTCTTCATTCTTCTTGAATATCCATTTGCAAGTGACAATATTCCTCCCCTTTGGCCGTTTGACCAGCTCCCAAGTCAGATTCTTGTCAAGTGATTCCATCTCTTCTCTCATTGCAGTGAGCCATTGAGCTGACTCACTACCTGAAAAAACCTCTCTGTATGTGAATGGTTCACCTACAGATGGTTCTTCCTCTTCTACCTCGTTAGCGACTTGTAATGCATAAGTCACCATATTCTCAAAACCGTATCGCACAGGAGGCTTCACGCCTATTCTCCTAGCTCTATCAATAGCTATGCTTGTCTGGCGAGTTTCTGGATGAACATTTGAACTTGTACTTTCAGCAGTAGTATGTTGATCTTCTCCACCTTGGAGTTGTGATTCACTCTCATCGTGAGTGACTTGTAGCTCCACCTATTTATCAACACTACTACAATTTTCTGCACCAATGGACTTCACAGCGGGGTTAAGCATAGAATTCTCATCAAAAATCACGTTCCTGCGGAATATACTTGTATTTTCTGAAGGTGACTAGATTCTATATCCCTTAACTCCATCCCCAAAACCAACAAATATACCCTTCTCAGCTCTTGGTTCTAATTTACCCTCACTAACATGATAGTAAACAGTACACCCAAAAACCTTCAACAATGAATAATCTGCAGGTTTATTAGACCATACCTTGTAAGGTGTCTTGCAATCAATGCTAGTATGAGGACCACGGTTGATCAGATAGCACGCCGTGTTTACTGCTTCTGCCCAGAACTTTCTGGCCAAAACAGCATTTGAGAGCATGCATCTTGCTCTCTCCAGCAATGTCTGATTCATGCGCTCTGCCACACCATTTTGCTGCGGCGTGTGTCGAATGGTGTGGTGTCAAGCAATCTATGCATCCTTGCAGAACTCGTTGAAATCAGACGAACAAAACTCTAGGCCATTATCAGTTTGCAGTCGCTTGATCTTCTTCCCAGTCTGATTTTCTACCAACGCCTTTCACTTCTTAAATCTCTTGAACGCTTCACTTTTTCTCTTCATCATAATTACCCAAGTCATCCTTGAGTAGTCATTAATCATAGACACAAAATATCTGTGGCCTCCAATAGTTTCAACACGTGACGGACCCCAACAATCCATATGAATGTAGTCAAGAGTCCCCTTGGTCTGATGAACAGCCTTCTTTGGGAACTTGCTGCGATGAAACTTCCCAAACACACAATGCTTGTAGAATTCAAGACTCTGCACTTTATGCCCAGAAAGAAGATCCCGCTATGACAAAATCTGCATCCCTCTTTCTCCCATATGACCGAGCCTCATATGCCACAGCCTGGTCATATCCTTGGTCTGAACCTCGGATGATGCAACACCAGCATAACCTGTCACAGTGGAACCTTCCAGATAATATAAGGTACCACGTTTCAGGCCTGTTAGGACCACCTTTGAACCTTGACAGACATACATAACTCCACCTTCACCTTTGAAACTGAAACCCTTGCTGTTAAGAAGACTCAATGATATCAGATTCTTCGTCATCTATGGAACATGCCTGACTTCTTTCAAGGTGCAGAATACCCCATCATTTGTCCGTATCCTGACTGAGCCAATTCCAACCACTTTGCAGACTGCACTGTTTGCCATGGAAACATTTCCTCCATCTATCTGCTCATAGGTCGAGAAGAACTCCCTGTTAGGACAAATATTATACGATGCCCCAGAATCAAGAACCCACACATCATTACAGAACCCACATATCATTACGATGAGACTGTCCAGCTGCAACCAAAGCCAGATCTTCTTCAGAATTTGTATCAGTTTCTGCCACAGCTGCAGAACCACCGACACCCCCTTTCTTCTCCTGCTTCCTCTTCTTCTTAGGACAATCATTCTTCCAGTGCCCTAGTTCTTTAAAGTAATTGCATATGTCTTCGGGTTTAGGAACTTTTGAACCTTTCGGATTCGGCTTCTCAGTTTTATTCCCAAATCTCCCTTTTTCTTTACCTGTGACAAACAGCCCCGATGCCTGATTTTCTGTGACAGAGCCAGTTGCCCGTTGACGTTCTTCTCTGTTGTGGAGGGCAGATCGAAAATCTTCCAAAGACAGAGTATCTTTCCCAATAATAAACGATTCAACAAAATTCTCATACGATTCAGGCAAAGATACTAACAAAATTAAAGCAGCATCCTCATCTTGTACTTTAACATCAATATTACGCAAATCTAGTAAAGTTTTGTTTAATTTGTCTATATGATCACGAAGGGGATTACCTTCCTTCATGCGTAAACGGAACAGACGTTGCTTCAAGAGCAACTAGTTGGTTAGAGACTTTGTCATGTAGAGACTCTCTAACTTCAACCAGAGAGCAGCGGCAGTTTCCTGATCAGCAACCTCGATGATAACATCGTCGGACAGACATAGCATAATAGTCGAGTGGGCCTTTTCTTCTCGAGTATTCTACTCTTCTTCATCTACATCCTTAGATTTAGGTTTTCCTAATAGCGGTGCCCACAGAGCCTGCTGCTTCAGCAGAGATTGCATCTTGATCTGCCATAATCCAAAACTATTTCTCCCGGTGAATTTGTCAACCTTTACGTTGAAAGCAGACATTCTCAGTCGGCAAAAGAAGCCCTAATGGTGCGGAAATACCCTGATCAAATCGACCAGGCTCTGATACCAGTTTTTTATGAATGAATATGATTATAAAGTAATAAACAGAAAATGTAAAGAAGACACAGATTTACGTGGTTTACCAAACTGGCTACGTCCACGGGCAGAGAGAAGAACATATTTTATTACTGATTAGGGTTACAGATCTATGATCTCAAAGACCATATTTATAGTATTGAGAGAATACACCAAATTGGGCTTAAGGCCCTCGTACAACTCGCCGAAGCGAGAGACTCAAGACATATCAACAATAATATAGTATAAGATCTGTGTCGTGTGGTACACACGATTTGTAAACAAAAATCTGGTTACAAACACAAGAAAAAATTAAGAGAATAATGAATTCACTCTTATTTCTAAATATTATTTTTATTGAATATAGTTTAAGATCTGGGTCATGTGGTACACTTGATTAGTAAACAAAAATATGGTTACAAACACAACAAAAATAATCAAGGGAATAGTGAATTTGCTATAGTTTCTAAATACTACTGCTATTCGATAACAAGAAGATAGGTCGCTAAGCTCAAAAATGCTTCCTCCAACCTGAGCGACCTACAAAACAAAACCTAAAACTAACAACCTTGGCGTAGGCGCTCTGATGTTTAAGTTGGTAACCTTATATGGTAATAAATGAGAGCTCAAAAGTAAGAATAATCAACTTAGAATATAAGTGAGGCATGTATGTCATCTTTATATAGATAGGAAACGTGTTCCCATCTAGGGTTTCCATCTCCTATTCAAATAATAATTCTATAAATAACCACCGACTTAGTATTAGGATTTCTCCTTTATGCTAAGTTACCATAATTGTTAGAACTCTCGTATTTTGTTAAGTTACCATAATAAACATGGGTTAATAACCATCTCATAATTTCAGCGCACCGAGGCCTATACCATACCAACCATACCAGCTCGCTGGGGCCCATAACCATAAAGTATAACTTTCCCAACCGGCTTGATTTAAAGACTTTTGTATTTTTTCAACTTATAAGAGCTCGGCAATTTCTTAAAAGAGGTCGCCTTCCCGACCTAAATCGACATGCATGTCAACCTGGATATTTGATGTCGTATCATTCTAGCCTCATGCAAATGATTTTTTGAATTTTATAGGCCTTTCATGATTTTGGTACACGTGGGGTTAGTAATGTATCTTCTAGAGTTACCTATTGGGTCAATTATTCACCCTACTTTCCATGTTTCGTTGCTTAACCTATTTTGAGGCGATAACGATGCACCGAGTGATAAGATTTTTGCCAACATTGATGACAAAGGTAGGACAAGCTTATTTCTTGTGGATCTAAGCAAGTGATCAAGAATGGAGTGTCGGAGATGTGGTTTTTAGTGCAGTGGCACGAGCTGCCTCCTGAAGAAGCCACATGGAAGTCTTTACATCTCTTAACAGAAGCTTTTCCAACCCTTAACCTTGAGGGCGAGGTGAGTCTTGAAGAAGTAGGTAATGATACGTCATTTGATTTGTCAATTGAGGAAGAGGAAAGAATTACATAAAGAGTTAGTTGAAGCGAATCGAATTCGATGTTACGAGCGAAAGAAGTCGACTCCTAAGTAACTGGGAGATTACTTGGCCAAGTAGAAATTGAGTTCTTATTAGTTTTGCTGCTTTATCAATTAATATCATACGTAAGTTGCCTTATTATTATTATTATTATTCTTATTATTATTATTTTTATTATTATTTGCTTTATCAATTAATACCATAGGTAAGTTGTCTTATTATTATTATTATTATTATTATTATTATTATTATTGTAAATTTGTAGGTCTATAAATATTGTAAATAAGTATCAGTAAACAAAACAGATGTTAAGTCTGGTGTTAAAATATTCGAATTAACATCAAACAGTTTGTATAAATAAAAGCAGCGGAATAATAGAAATAAATGAACACATCAATTTTAAGTTTCATCCGTAAGAATACGTGCTTACGAACTTGGGTATACAAACCCAAAAAATATATTACTTTAATTTGTTCAAGATAAAATACAAAATTATAAAGTAATATATTGATTTAGCTTTTGTGTACCCCAAATATATATTTTTAAATTAAAACATTCAAGTTTGCTCGCAAGAGTACGAGGAACTTGTAGGGTGGTATGTTGACTCAAGTCGATTCTCTCGAGGATAACTGTTCGGCCTCTTGGATGTTTTTCTCAATAACAATTAAACAAATAATTCATACAAATTGGGGGTTTTGTTGTTTGGGATTATCAACTACTAAATTGGAAAGCATGAACTTGAATAAACCTAATTAACTTAACTAAAATTACCAACTAAAATTTAAAAGCAATAATTAAACTAAATCAAATAGCAAAAGTAGCAACAACGAATCAATAAAGCATAAGTAAAATCGAATAACCTAAAGCAATTACTATCATGAATCTTAAGAACGGAGTTAAATAGTATGAACCTAATTGCATAATAACTTGAACTCAACTATCCAATATCCAAGCATGAAATAAACATAATTTAAGAACTGAAAGATTAAGAACTAAATTATCCAAAATTTCCCAAGTATCAAACGTAGAGTAAATCAAGAAAAATTTATCTAATCCTAGAATTAACTAAGAAATCAATAAAGAGTTTAGAAAACTTATTGAAATTAGTAAAAGCGATAAAAATCTCCAGCAAGCCCGGAGTTGGAACATAGATCTTGACTTGAAGTGAATATTGAACGTGAGGAACTTGGATCTTCAATCTTGATCTCTATCTACGTAACAGAGTGTGTAGATACATTATTTTGGTGCTCTGTAACCCTAGGTAGTCGCGTGTCTCAAAAACCCGAAATATGAAGGGTATTTATAGTTATTGAATGTCTTGGCGCACAAGAAAACCTAAAAATGCATTTTTAGCCCGTTAGCTTTGACGGTTGCGTCGATCTACTCAGGCATTCGACGCTAGTTATAGCTCGGCAGGTGCCGCTCGCAGCGCTCGGCAGCATCGGCGGTCTGACTGGTTCGCGTCGGCCGACGCTCCATGGGTTGACGCTCATAAAGAGTTGCGTCGGCCCTGTGCGTCGATCAATGCCGGAAAGCATCGGTGTTGTGCTACTATAATGGCTCCAGATGGAAAACCGTTATAGATAATCAGCAGCATCAAATTCTTGCCACTCCTTCACCGGAAAACTCGATCTTTATATCTCGATCATCATTCTCCATCCTTTGCGTGCTGAACTCTTCCGGTTACTTAGCTATAAGGTGAATAACATCAAAATATCACCTAATTGCATCAATCTAGATCAAAAAGCGGTAAAATAAGCTGGAAGTACAAATACACGAAATTAAGCTTAAACTATCCAACTTATACCAAAAACAAATAGAAAAACGAACTAAAATACTAATAAAAATAAGGACAAATATTCTCTAATCAAATACCCCATGCTTAATTGGTTTGTTCGTCCTCGAACAGTCATTAGATTCAAAGTATAACGAGAAAGAAAATCAGCTCAAGAGATGAGTCGTGCTATGCTACATACATAATCTTGAAAATATAGATACAAGTCACGTAACTTCAAACACTCCACCCTTATTACTTTATCGCTTCATAAACAACCCATGCATCCTCAGAAAGGGTAATATATATAAGTGTATGCTCAAAAGCACTCAAGCATTGCTGCGTAGGACGTGTATACACTCAAATCATACAAATACATGCACATTAAATAAGCACAGAAAATCAATCTCTTTTCAATCGCAAATTAAGTGTGTTATCAAATTAAGAATCGGAAAAGGTCTTTTGGGGTTGTAATGTAAGGCTCTTTGGACGGGTATGGAATATTTAAGTCGTGTGGCTAACTCATGATCTAACATGATCAGTAACTCACCCAACCTAATCTAATCACGAAGCAATATGCTTCACCTCGCTCAAAATAAAAACCTCACTTAACTCTCATAGCGTAGCCTTTTAAATATAGGCTATTTCTCAACTCGTAAACCGTAAAATCGACTTGTCGCTCAAACCACTTAAACACAATTGAAGATTATAATGTTCTTCTTATATTAACACAACTCATGCCTCTAAACATTAGGCTTGTGAATAAAATAAATAATAAACACAAGCCTTTATTAGCGCGTAGGCAATGACTAACACAATTCAACTAGACTCACCATCCCTTTTTTTCCTTTTTCTCTTTTTTTCTATTTCCTCCTTTTATTCTTTTTTATGGGGTCGTTTTTATTATTATTATTATTTTTTTTTTCTTTTCGGATGGTGGTCCTTAATTACAAAAATTCATAAATCCCTAATAAAATTTTCAAAATTCTAATAACCAAAAATAACGAACTCCTACCCCACGCTTTTAATGGGTTAGTAGGGGTTGACTAAAAATACACACGGTTATAGGCATGGATAATTTGGCTATGATTGGCTCATTAAGAATTTATAGTGGCTAAAATTTATGGATATGGCCAAAAATAGAGTTTTTTCTCTGTGCCTTCACGTCATGTTCAAAGCCAACTACACACAGCGGTTTCAAAGAGATATCAAAACTGAAACTTATACAAGCACATGCAAAGATGATAATCACTCAGGATACTCACAAACTTTTTGCATGAAAAAGTTTTGAATTGACGCTGCTTTTAAGGTTTTGAGAAATCATTTGCGTTCAAGTACCATTTTACAATATACAAATAATTTTGAAAAATTTTATGCACTTATACACGCTTAAAAGACAAGAAATTCTAATCATACTCAGTTAACTTCGACATGCAAGCCATACAAACACAATTTAACGCAGAAATAGAAATCAATCACGTTAAGTATTAGTTATTACAGACCATAAACAGATACAATTTTTGCACAAATTATGAAATACAAATCACGCTCGACCATCTCCCCCCTCCTAAAAGACTGGCAATCTCCATATTTCCATGAACACATATAAAGATAAAAAGAGGCAAGGGACGAGAAAACATCCCTGAAGAGTAGAATAGTCGAGCAGCTCCATGTGGAATTTGTGCAATCGTCTGTAACCGTGATTGGAATTTCTTGATTAAAACTACGAAAAATAAACAAACACAGAAAACAAAGAACAAACTAGCAAGTCTCAAATAATTTTTTTAAATAAAGGGTATTAGAACTCGGTGGAAAGGTCATCGACAAGATTTCCGTCAATGTCCATCTCTGGCTGGGTCTCGGTGGCAGTAGGCGGGTAAACATCATCGAAACGTTCCTCGAGGCGAGAGATACGAGCATTGATCTTTCAAAGGCTTCGTTCATTACGACGGTCACTAGTGTCAAACTTTGTTTCCATCGACTGTAATCTCTCGAACATTTGCTCTTGAAAAGCTCAGTTCTCCTCGATAAATCGACCCCAATCGTGACTCGGGCTTGCATTGGCATGTGGGGTCGCTTGTGGAACCTCCTCATTATCCTCATTGATATGACGTGACGAGGATCCTCCGTGTCCCACGTTCTTAGCCTTACTAGCCAGAACACGCATTACCGAGATATAAGATACCCCGAGACGAGAAAAGCCGCTATCGGCCGGATCGAACCCTATGTGACGGGCAAGTCTGGTGATATAAGGCGCGAACGCGAGGAGCGGTTTCTGACTACCCAGTTTCCCTCCGGTTACGTTGTAAATCCCATTTATGATCAAAGGGTAAAGCCGAGGTTGGTGATCGTTAAGTAGACAATGAAGAACTAGAAGCTCTGGCTTGGTCACATTCGTCGCCTCCTCCTTGCATAGAATGACTTGAGCAAGGATCTTATAAGCAATCTACACGGCCTCATCGCCAATCCGTGCACAAGGAAACTGATTGCAATCCCCTGTATTCCCCCTCGTTATTTCTGCCCAAAAAGTGGGAAGGTCGAACCCCTTATTGTCGAGAATCGGGTCAACACCCTTGGTAGACAATCTGAAAATCTCACCAAAAACATCTTCATTAACCTCAATTTCTTTTCCGCCAAGTTGACACTTGAAAGTTCTATCACGATAAAGTTGCAAGGTTGAATAAAATTCATACATGAGCTCGCGGTAACCGGGCAATTCCATCCAGACGAATACCTCTTAACCAAGACCTTCGATGTAGGCGAGAATTTGAGCATGGTGCTCTGAACCATTTTGCGCTTGCTCCTCTATGTCGTTAATGTGAATAGTCCTATGAGAAGCCATTTCCCAACCTCGATAAGATTCGAACTTCATCCCCTCATCACTATCGTAAATGGGGAATTGGGCATTGTATCTCCCCAAGATATCCTTGTGTTTACCTGATGAAGCCTTCCTCTAACCCACACCAAACATAGTGAGCAAAATTCGGATGAAAAAGTGAAAATTTTGAACTTTTTTCTCTTTGGGGAATTTCGTCGAACACTTGGCGTGCATGTTCAACTAACTAAGAACTTGAAAACTTCTTGAACCAAAACCTTCCCAACACAACCAAGAAATAATATATATATTTATCAATGAGTTCTGGCGAAGTACCTCGACAACCGTTGCTCGAAATGAACCTTTTGCCGAAAAGTTGCTCCAAACCCACTTAGCCCGTATTGGAGAAAATAAGTTGAAATAAGAACTGGGATTGAGGATTTTGTGGGTTAATATGTTTGTTTAATTGTTTTAGTTGGGGTAGGAAATTGCAAGAATTTGAAGAAGGAACTAATTTGTTGAAGAAGTTGGGGATTTGGAGTTGTAAGTTGAGAGGGAATGAAAAAGTGAGAAGAAAAAGGGTTTTGGACTTGTTTATAAGCTGTTCCTGGACTTTAGGCCGCGGGTCAACGAGTACGGGTCGGGTCGGTGGGCAAAATTAGAGTTTTAAACGTTTTCTGGGCCGGGTTTGGGTAGCGTCGACGGGTGCATCGGCCGACGCTGTGTGCATCGACGCACACAGAGACGTTTCTCAGCAGGTGCCTCGACGCTGCGTCGACTGACGCGAGTAGTTCTCGGCATCGACATGGGCAGAAGTGTTGCGTCGGCTTTGCGTCTGATTAAGCGGTATTCATCTCGGCACTGATTTCTCCTTCGCTTGATTGATCAATTCTCCTCGTTCGAGTCCTTTCATCTATTCTAAAAAGATAAAAATGAAAATAAAACATGAAATAAACTGAAAATAAAATACAAAAGGATACAAAAAGCTCGGTTTGCCTCTCGAGAAGCGCAAATTTTAATGTCGCTTGCTCGACGCTATAATGTGCGATTAATTCCAAATTTGTGGTGGATCTCCCATCACCACAAATTTACCATCTCGATTCTTCTTCCTTCCGTCACGATAAGGTTGCAGTCTATGTTTGTGAACTTGAAAAGATGATTTTACGACCTCATCATATAACGTAGCTATTCCGTACTCATCCATCTCTTTTATCAAGAACGGTCCACTCCATGCGGCCTTGAGATCAGTTGGYTCAAACTTACGTTCGTGATTATACATCACTAATTGACCAACCTCATACTGCAAGTTTTTAACCTTCTTGGTGCGAACCTCTTTCGATTTCTTCTTATTCCTCGTCCAATCGTTGATATATGCTTCGTCCTTGTTCTTTGCACGTTTAAAATTTTTGTTAGGGTCGAGGGAAACGTACTTCGAATGATTTGTTGGTGGTATCGAATCCACCCTTAGCTCGATCATAGGTTCTTCATTCTTCACATCCAAGTCATCTTGGAATTCTTCAATAATATCACTTATGTCGATTCCTAGCAACTTGATCAAATCCTCCCCACTCAAACGATTCCCGTCGTCAAACTCATCAAACTCCTTACGTAAGTCTACTTCGAGTGTATCCCCCACCATTCTCGGAAACTGGCGTTGTCCCCATCTCCCAATTCGTCCAAAACTGCGACTCCTTTCAGCTCGTGGAATCATGAAGCAACGAGATCAAAGAACGAACAATCATCTAGCATGGCACGGTAGGAGTGTTTTGAATATCTTTCAGAGAAAACGTCAATGATTCGCCCAAAACGGTCATCGTCATTATTTCTTTATGAACATCAATCAAAGTATGGGTGGTAGACATAAACGGTCGCCCCAATAAAATGGTATGCCCCGTGCTTGCAATCAGTACTTCGCCAACGTCCTAGATCACAAAATCAACCGGAATTACCAGCTTTCCAACCTGCACTAAAACATCTTCAACCATATCTAAAGGTAGCCAAATCGAGCGATCAACCAACTGCAGTCGCATGGTCGTTGGCTTTAGTGGCCTAAGATCGAATTCTCCATGATCTAACATTCCTTTTGCTATTTTTCCATTAGCCAAGGAAATATTAATGTAGAAACTTCAAGGATCGAGTTCCTTAGGTGGTAATGGCTTCTTGAAAACTGCGCTTACTTCCTTTGGCAATGTTACATATTGAGTTATCGCCAAGCGTCTCTCCCTTGAAGCAAGTTCCTTGAAAAATTTCACATAGGCGGGCATTGTTTTGATTACCTCCAAAAGTGGCAAGTTAATATTGANGATTTAATCATTAAAAACTGAAGCAATATTAAATTTAAAACTATTTAAACTAATTATCTTAAACTAGATTACCAACTAGAATTTAAAAGCAATAATTAAACCAAATCAAATAGCAAAAGTAGCAACAACGAATCTATAAAGCATAAGTAAAATCGAATAACCTAAAGCAATTACTATCATGAATCTTAAGAACGGAGTTAAATAGTATGAACCTAATTGCATAATAACTTGAACTCAACTATCCAATATCCAAGCATGAAATAAACATAATTTAAGAACTGAAAGATTAAGAACTAAATTATCCAAAATTTCCCAAGTATCAAACGTAGAGTAAATCAAGAAAAATTTATCTAATCCTAGAATTAACTAAGAAATCAATAAAGAGTTTAGAAAACTTATTGAAATTAGTAAAAGCGATAAAAATCTCCAGCAAGCCCGGAGTTGGAACATAGATCTTGACTTGAAGTGAATATTGAACGTGAGGAACTTGGATCTTCAATCTTGATCTCTATCTACGTAACAGAGTGTGTAGATACATTATTTTGGTGCTCTGTAACCCTAGGTAGTCGCGTGTCTCAAAAACCCGAAATATGAAGGGTATTTATAGTTATTGAATGTCTTGGCGCACAAGAAAACCTAAAAATGCATTTTTAGCCCGTTAGCTTTGACGGTTGCGTCGATCTACTCAGGCATTCGACGCTAGTTATAGCTCGGCAGGTGCCGCTCGCAGCGCTCGGCAGCATCGGCGGTCTGACTGGTTCGCGTCGGCCGACGCTCCATGGGTTGACGCTCATAAAGAGTTGCGTCGGCCCTGTGCGTCGATCAATGCCGGAAAGCATCGGTGTTGTGCTACTATAATGGCTCCAGATGGAAAACCGTTATAGATAATCAGCAGCATCAAATTCTTGCCACTCCTTCACCGGAAAACTCGATCTTTATATCTCGATCATCATTCTCCATCCTTTGCGTGCTGAACTCTTCCGGTTACTTAGCTATAAGGTGAATAACATCAAAATATCACCTAATTGCATCAATCTAGATCAAAAAGCGGTAAAATAAGCTGGAAGTACAAATACACGAAATTAAGCTTAAACTATCCAACTTATACCAAAAACAAATAGAAAAACGAACTAAAATACTAATAAAAATAAGGACAAATATTCTCTAATCAAATACCCCATGCTTAATTGGTTTGTTCGTCCTCGAACAGTCATTAGATTCAAAGTATAACGAGAAAGAAAATCAGCTCAAGAGATGAGTCGTGCTATGCTACATACATAATCTTGAAAATATAGATACAAGTCACGTAACTTCAAACACTCCACCCTTATTACTTTATCGCTTCATAAACAACCCATGCATCCTCAGAAAGGGTAATATATATAAGTGTATGCTCAAAAGCACTCAAGCATTGCTGCGTAGGACGTGTATACACTCAAATCATACAAATACATGCACATTAAATAAGCACAGAAAATCAATCTCTTTTCAATCGCAAATTAAGTGTGTTATCAAATTAAGAATCGGAAAAGGTCTTTTGGGGTTGTAATGTAAGGCTCTTTGGACGGGTATGGAATATTTAAGTCGTGTGGCTAACTCATGATCTAACATGATCAGTAACTCACCCAACCTAATCTAATCACGAAGCAATATGCTTCACCTCGCTCAAAATAAAAACCTCACTTAACTCTCATAGCGTAGCCTTTTAAATATAGGCTATTTCTCAACTCGTAAACCGTAAAATCGACTTGTCGCTCAAACCACTTAAACACAATTGAAGATTATAATGTTCTTCTTATATTAACACAACTCATGCCTCTAAACATTAGGCTTGTGAATAAAATAAATAATAAACACAAGCCTTTATTAGCGCGTAGGCAATGACTAACACAATTCAACTAGACTCACCATCCCTTTTTTTCCTTTTTCTCTTTTTTTCTATTTCCTCCTTTTATTCTTTTTTATGGGGTCGTTTTTATTATTATTATTATTTTTTTTTTCTTTTCGGATGGTGGTCCTTAATTACAAAAATTCATAAATCCCTAATAAAATTTTCAAAATTCTAATAACCAAAAATAACGAACTCCTACCCCACGCTTTTAATGGGTTAGTAGGGGTTGACTAAAAATACACACGGTTATAGGCATGGATAATTTGGCTATGATTGGCTCATTAAGAATTTATAGTGGCTAAAATTTATGGATATGGCCAAAAATAGAGTTTTTTCTCTGTGCCTTCACGTCATGTTCAAAGCCAACTACACACAGCGGTTTCAAAGAGATATCAAAACTGAAACTTATACAAGCACATGCAAAGATGATAATCACTCAGGATACTCACAAACTTTTTGCATGAAAAAGTTTTGAATTGACGCTGCTTTTAAGGTTTTGAGAAATCATTTGCGTTCAAGTACCATTTTACAATATACAAATAATTTTGAAAAATTTTATGCACTTATACACGCTTAAAAGACAAGAAATTCTAATCATACTCAGTTAACTTCGACATGCAAGCCATACAAACACAATTTAACGCAGAAATAGAAATCAATCACGTTAAGTATTAGTTATTACAGACCATAAACAGATACAATTTTTGCACAAATTATGAAATACAAATCACGCTCGACCATCTCCCCCCTCCTAAAAGACTGGCAATCTCCATATTTCCATGAACACATATAAAGATAAAAAGAGGCAAGGGACGAGAAAACATCCCTGAAGAGTAGAATAGTCGAGCAGCTCCATGTGGAATTTGTGCAATCGTCTGTAACCGTGATTGGAATTTCTTGATTAAAACTACGAAAAATAAACAAACACAGAAAACAAAGAACAAACTAGCAAGTCTCAAATAATTTTTTTAAATAAAGGGTATTAGAACTCGGTGGAAAGGTCATCGACAAGATTTCCGTCAATGTCCATCTCTGGCTGGGTCTCGGTGGCAGTAGGCGGGTAAACATCATCGAAACGTTCCTCGAGGCGAGAGATACGAGCATTGATCTTTCAAAGGCTTCGTTCATTACGACGGTCACTAGTGTCAAACTTTGTTTCCATCGACTGTAATCTCTCGAACATTTGCTCTTGAAAAGCTCAGTTCTCCTCGATAAATCGACCCCAATCGTGACTCGGGCTTGCATTGGCATGTGGGGTCGCTTGTGGAACCTCCTCATTATCCTCATTGATATGACGTGACGAGGATCCTCCGTGTCCCACGTTCTTAGCCTTACTAGCCAGAACACGCATTACCGAGATATAAGATACCCCGAGACGAGAAAAGCCGCTATCGGCCGGATCGAACCCTATGTGACGGGCAAGTCTGGTGATATAAGGCGCGAACGCGAGGAGCGGTTTCTGACTACCCAGTTTCCCTCCGGTTACGTTGTAAATCCCATTTATGATCAAAGGGTAAAGCCGAGGTTGGTGATCGTTAAGTAGACAATGAAGAACTAGAAGCTCTGGCTTGGTCACATTCGTCGCCTCCTCCTTGCATAGAATGACTTGAGCAAGGATCTTATAAGCAATCTACACGGCCTCATCGCCAATCCGTGCACAAGGAAACTGATTGCAATCCCCTGTATTCCCCCTCGTTATTTCTGCCCAAAAAGTGGGAAGGTCGAACCCCTTATTGTCGAGAATCGGGTCAACACCCTTGGTAGACAATCTGAAAATCTCACCAAAAACATCTTCATTAACCTCAATTTCTTTTCCGCCAAGTTGACACTTGAAAGTTCTATCACGATAAAGTTGCAAGGTTGAATAAAATTCATACATGAGCTCGCGGTAACCGGGCAATTCCATCCAGACGAATACCTCTTAACCAAGACCTTCGATGTAGGCGAGAATTTGAGCATGGTGCTCTGAACCATTTTGCGCTTGCTCCTCTATGTCGTTAATGTGAATAGTCCTATGAGAAGCCATTTCCCAACCTCGATAAGATTCGAACTTCATCCCCTCATCACTATCGTAAATGGGGAATTGGGCATTGTATCTCCCCAAGATATCCTTGTGTTTACCTGATGAAGCCTTCCTCTAACCCACACCAAACATAGTGAGCAAAATTCGGATGAAAAAGTGAAAATTTTGAACTTTTTTCTCTTTGGGGAATTTCGTCGAACACTTGGCGTGCATGTTCAACTAACTAAGAACTTGAAAACTTCTTGAACCAAAACCTTCCCAACACAACCAAGAAATAATATATATATTTATCAATGAGTTCTGGCGAAGTACCTCGACAACCGTTGCTCGAAATGAACCTTTTGCCGAAAAGTTGCTCCAAACCCACTTAGCCCGTATTGGAGAAAATAAGTTGAAATAAGAACTGGGATTGAGGATTTTGTGGGTTAATATGTTTGTTTAATTGTTTTAGTTGGGGTAGGAAATTGCAAGAATTTGAAGAAGGAACTAATTTGTTGAAGAAGTTGGGGATTTGGAGTTGTAAGTTGAGAGGGAATGAAAAAGTGAGAAGAAAAAGGGTTTTGGACTTGTTTATAAGCTGTTCCTGGACTTTAGGCCGCGGGTCAACGAGTACGGGTCGGGTCGGTGGGCAAAATTAGAGTTTTAAACGTTTTCTGGGCCGGGTTTGGGTAGCGTCGACGGGTGCATCGGCCGACGCTGTGTGCATCGACGCACACAGAGACGTTTCTCAGCAGGTGCCTCGACGCTGCGTCGACTGACGCGAGTAGTTCTCGGCATCGACATGGGCAGAAGTGTTGCGTCGGCTTTGCGTCTGATTAAGCGGTATTCATCTCGGCACTGATTTCTCCTTCGCTTGATTGATCAATTCTCCTCGTTCGAGTCCTTTCATCTATTCTAAAAAGATAAAAATGAAAATAAAACATGAAATAAACTGAAAATAAAATACAAAAGGATACAAAAAGCTCGGTTTGCCTCTCGAGAAGCGCAAATTTTAATGTCGCTTGCTCGACGCTATAATGTGCGATTAATTCCAAATTTGTGGTGGATCTCCCATCACCACAAATTTACCATCTCGATTCTTCTTCCTTCCGTCACGATAAGGTTGCAGTCTATGTTTGTGAACTTGAAAAGATGATTTTACGACCTCATCATATAACGTAGCTATTCCGTACTCATCCATCTCTTTTATCAAGAACGGTCCACTCCATGCGGCCTTGAGATCAGTTGGYTCAAACTTACGTTCGTGATTATACATCACTAATTGACCAACCTCATACTGCAAGTTTTTAACCTTCTTGGTGCGAACCTCTTTCGATTTCTTCTTATTCCTCGTCCAATCGTTGATATATGCTTCGTCCTTGTTCTTTGCACGTTTAAAATTTTTGTTAGGGTCGAGGGAAACGTACTTCGAATGATTTGTTGGTGGTATCGAATCCACCCTTAGCTCGATCATAGGTTCTTCATTCTTCACATCCAAGTCATCTTGGAATTCTTCAATAATATCACTTATGTCGATTCCTAGCAACTTGATCAAATCCTCCCCACTCAAACGATTCCCGTCGTCAAACTCATCAAACTCCTTACGTAAGTCTACTTCGAGTGTATCCCCCACCATTCTCGGAAACTGGCGTTGTCCCCATCTCCCAATTCGTCCAAAACTGCGACTCCTTTCAGCTCGTGGAATCATGAAGCAACGAGATCAAAGAACGAACAATCATCTAGCATGGCACGGTAGGAGTGTTTTGAATATCTTTCAGAGAAAACGTCAATGATTCGCCCAAAACGGTCATCGTCATTATTTCTTTATGAACATCAATCAAAGTATGGGTGGTAGACATAAACGGTCGCCCCAATAAAATGGTATGCCCCGTGCTTGCAATCAGTACTTCGCCAACGTCCTAGATCACAAAATCAACCGGAATTACCAGCTTTCCAACCTGCACTAAAACATCTTCAACCATATCTAAAGGTAGCCAAATCGAGCGATCAACCAACTGCAGTCGCATGGTCGTTGGCTTTAGTGGCCTAAGATCGAATTCTCCATGATCTAACATTCCTTTTGCTATTTTTCCATTAGCCAAGGAAATATTAATGTAGAAACTTCAAGGATCGAGTTCCTTAGGTGGTAATGGCTTCTTGAAAACTGCGCTTACTTCCTTTGGCAATGTTACATATTGAGTTATCGCCAAGCGTCTCTCCCTTGAAGCAAGTTCCTTGAAAAATTTCACATAGGCGGGCATTGTTTTGATTACCTCCAAAAGTGGCAAGTTAATATTGACGTTTTTCAATAGATTATATAGTTCTATGAATCTTTTGTTCTCTTTAGCTGGACGCAAACGGCTTGGAAATAAATATCATCCTTGATTGGTGTCGTCAATTGCCTTGGCGGTGATGGTTTAAGAACATCGTCTTTGCCCAGGGCGTCGTTCGGAATTGTCCCTTGAATGGATCCAGGAACATATCTATTAGAGGATTTATGCAGCTGATCTACTGGTTTAGAAACATCGCCCTTGCTAGGAGTTGGTGTTTTGTCCTTGACTTCGACTTCCTCACCCTAGTCAACTATTTCGTTGTCGATCTTCTTTCCACTGCGAAGGACATGAACTGCCGAAGCCTGTTCTGCCTGGCTTGGAAGTTTACCCTTCTCATTTGAGAGCCCAGCTAGGTGGGTCGATAATTGACCTATTACTGTCTCTAGTTTCCTTTGCCCAGCTGTATTATTAAGAATAGCCCTTTTCATTTCAGCGATATCATTTCGAACTTCTGCCAGTCCATCCCGGTTTTTAATAGTTTCAGCCACTTGATTCTGCTGCCAAACTAATAACTGATCAGTTGATTGAACTATAGTAGACATCTGCCCTTGCATATGGAAATTATTTTGAGGTGGCGGCAATGGTGCTTGCGCATGTGGTGGTGGATATTGCGAGTCGGGTGGCATATAATTTGGGTTTCCTGGGCCCTACTTGAAAAGGGGAGAATCATGTTGCGCGTTGTATCTCTTAGCAGGTTGTTGCCCTGATTATTGTTGGTACGAGAAATTCTGGACAGCGTTAATATCTTCTTGCTGTTCACTATTGAGCGGGCACATGTCTACTAAATGTTCGGGGGATCCGCATTGGTGACACATCGCATCAATCTTCTTTGAAGAGGCCTTTCTCGCCCACTCGGCCCTTCAAGCTCCCAATTTCCCATCAAATATCTCCTCGCTCTTCGCCTTGACTAATTTGCCGTCATCTAAATCAGGATCGAGGATGGATATCTCATTAACTTTTAATTTACGAGGCCGAGAGTTGGTTTGTCTAGATTTTTTGCTTTGGTTCTCCAGCACTCGTCTTGCCTTGGGGGCTGTCAAATCTCTGAAATCTCCTCCTACCGCAATTTCAACTTCCCTTTTTCCATGTTCCAACAATCAATCAAAGAAAAATTGGTTAGTCATCTCCGAAAGAGTAGTTATGGTGGGGGCAAGCTTGCAAAAGAATCTTGTAACGCTCCCACATTTCATGAAATAAGTCTCCCTCCAACTGTTCAAAAGTAGCAATTTGCCTCCGAAGATGCTCCGTTGTTTGTGTTGAATAGTATTGATTTAAGAACTTCTCGCTTATCATCTCCCAATCAGTCAATGAACCAGGTTCTATGGATAGTATCCATGACTTTGCTTTGCCCTTCATGCTATAAGGGAAACAAATCATTTGCACCTCCTCTTGGTTAAGGCCGTTAACCACAAATTGGCCAAATTCGTCAACAAAATAGTTCAAGAACGCCAAAGGGTCTTCATGGGCACCTCCGTGGAATGTCGAAAGTAAATTAAGTTGATGTGATTTAATCTCCACTTCCCTTGCGGTTGGTTCAAGAACAATTGCTGACCTAAAAGGTACAACCTTCGGACGCGCCAAATTACGCTGTCTAGGTGCTCTATCTCCCCTTGGTTCTCTAACTCATTCATTAGCTCTCTCGTAGTGGTCGTCATATGCGTTTCTTTCATAATTATTCTTGCGCTCGTTTCTCCTTTCAAAGTGTTCTTGTTCGTAGCAATGGTTTTGATTTGCCAACCAATCATCTACCCATCAATGATTGTTAGCATACTCGTTATGCTGATGAAAATCATCATTCCTTAATACCACGTTCTCGATGTTGCGTTGACGATTGACATTGTTGTTTCTCTCTTCATTTTGTCTTATACTCGCCATGCTGGGTGGGTGATCGACTACGTTGTTAAGTTGGCAATTTAGTTCTTTGTTATGCTGTTGGTTAACTCCCTCGTTTCTCCCTGCGTCTCATCCCATATTCTCTACGTTTTGCTGATAATTAGCCTAATAAGCTTGGGGTTGTGGTTACCCTTGCATAATGATTGGTTCACCACCATACACATTTGAAATGTGACGTGGAGGTGATCTTTGTGGGGAATCACCGTCTCGAATTGATTATGCTCCTAACATGGTGTCGGGAACTTGATTTTGATCAATGGTAGTAGCAATGGATGAATTAAATGGATTTATGCGGATAAGCGTTGATTGTGCTTATTTTGGACGGTGAATATTGTCGAGTAATGGCGCAAGTTTGGGTCTAAGACATTGCCTCCCCTGCATGCACTCAACAACAACTCAACGGACCAATGGCAAGAATCCAAGGCAATTTCAAAATAAAAAGAAAATAATAACTCAAAAAGAAAATAAAACAAAAAACATCCTTGAATCCTACTCGTTGTCCCCCGGCAACGGCGCCAATTTTTTGATTCAAGCTTTTGTGCACCCCAAATATATATATTTAAATTAAAACATTCAAGCTTGCTCGCAAGAGTACGAGGAACTTGTAGGGTGGTAAGTTAACTCAAGTCGATTCTCTCGAGGACAACTGTTCGGTCTCTTGAATGTTTTTCTCAATAACAATTAAACAAATAATTCATACAAATTGGGGGTTTTGTTGTTTGTGATTATCAACTACTTAATTGAAAAGCATGAACTTAAATAACCTAATTAACTTAACTAAAATTACCAACTAGAATTTAAAAGCAATAATTAAACTAAATCAAATAGCCAAAGTAGCAACAACCAATCTATAAAGCATAAGTAAAATCGAATAACCTAAAGCAATTACTATCATGAATCTTAAAAATGGAGTTAAATAGTATGAACCTAATTGCATAATAACTTGAATTCAACTATCCAATATCCAAGCATGAAATAAACACAATTTAAGAACTAAATTATCCAAAATATCCCAAGTATCAAACGTAGAGTAAATCAAGAACAATTTATCTAATCCTAAAATTAACTAAGAAAGCAATAAAGAGTTTAGAAAACTTATTGAAACTAGTAAAAGCGATAAAAATCTCCAGCGAGCCTGGAGTTGGAACAGAGATCTTGACTTGAAGTGAATCTTGAACGTGAGGAACTTGGATCTTCAATCTCAATCTCTATCTACGTAACAGAGTGTGTAGATGCGTTATTTCGGTGCTCTCTAACCCTAGGTAGTCGCGTGTCTCAAAAACCCGAAATATGAAGGGTATTTATAGTTATTGAATGTCTTGGTGCACAAGAAAACCTAAAAACACATTTTCAGCCCATTAGCGTCGACGGGTATGTCGGTCTATGCAGGCAGTCGACGCTAGTCATGGCTCGGCAGGTGCCGTGCGCAGCGCTCGGCAGTGTCGGCGGTCTGACTGGTTCGCATCGGCCGACGCTCCATGGGTCGACACTCACCGAGAGTTGCGTCGGCCCTATACGTCGATCAGTGTCGGAAAGCGTCGGGCGACGCAGGCGACCCTCGGCAGCAGTGTCGATAGCGCCCAACAGCTAGTGTCGGCAGTGCTACTATAACGGTTCCAGATGGAAACCATTATAGATAATCAGCAGCATCAGATTCTTGCCACTCCTTCACCGGAAAGCTCGATCTTTGTTTCTCGATCATCATTCTCCATCCTTTGCGTGCTGAACTCTTCCGGTTACTTAGCTATAAGGTGAATAACATCAAAATATCAACTAATTGTATCAATCTAGATCAAAAAGTGGTAAAATAAGCTGGAAGTACAAATACACGAAATTAAGCTTAAACTATCCAACTTATACTAAAAATAAATAGAAAAACGAACTAAAATACTAATAAAAATAAGGACAAATATGCTCTAATCATATATGAAAAACACTAGTATCAACACTTGCTACTAAAATACTTGTGGCGACGCTTGTGATGATCTTCTCTGTTGGTTACGCAAATTTGAAGATGTACGTGTTTTGGATCGTTGTCTCAAGTCTTCAATGTGCTTGTGTTCTTCTTACTGTTGCGTCCTTGCTGTGTCTTGCTCTTCGTTGTAAGAGCCGTGTAAAATCCATGTATCAAAAACCGTCCTTTTTCTTGTCTTAAATAGACAAGAATCCTAAACTTGGTAAACAAGTAAACTAGTCCTAAACACAATCTAGGAAACTAAATAAACTCCTAAACACAATCTAGGAAAAAAATCTAGAGTCCTAATTTATTTTGAGCCCAAGAAAGGCAAATAACTAAACAAGGAGAATAAGGAAAATTTGCCAAGAATAAAATTCTCAACAATCTCCCTATTTTTCCTTTCTAGACAAAATAACTACGACGCATCAAAAACGTTCAAACTCTCCCTAAATTAAACTCCCCTTTAACAAATACATATTTTTCAAAAATATTACAAGCCACAATTAAAGATCATTGTTTTCAAAATACAAATAAGCATAAAGAATTAACGGGTACGATTCATCTTCGACCGAAGAGGAGAAGTCCTGTCATTCCTAGCCTTTCTCTTCTTTAGCTTCTTCTTCGACATTCTCTTCCTTTTCTCTTTGGCCAAACTTGCCAAAACCTCATCATTGCCTTCCTCATCTACACCAGCATTGTCACTTATAATCTCGTAATCACCATCAACAGAAGCATCACCAGCGTCGTCATCATGCTCTCCCCCTTTTTGGTCAGAAAGCAAAAAGGCCTCCACAAATGAGTCACGAAGAGCCCGGAGCTGATCAATATGCTGATTAAGTAACGCCACTTGAGCGCGCAGTATCAGAGTAGAAAAATGGACGATGTTAGTACTAGTGTTACCAACACCAGAAGCACCATCATTCCTAGCTGGCGCCTTCCACAGAAGATCAACCACCCATGCTCCAGTCTTGTGCTGACCTCGCAAAGAAAACCACTCCCGCTCTGCAGTTAAAATGTCATCCTCATTAGGATTAAAACCTTGATTATCCAGGAGGCTGAAAATGAGGGATGGGAAGCAAAAGAAGGAGGTTGCGTGTGATGTAGCAAACTGGGTGACTGAATCCAAAACATGCTGGCCAAAATTGAACTTGATACCGTGTCCCAGCTTAAACAGAAACAACGCCTGAGGACGTGTGACAACGGTAGCATTTTTGGTCGGAAACCAGTTGCAAATAACCACCTTTTTTAAAACAGAATATAGAGAAGACAACCGTGTGCTGGGCAATTGCTCACGCCACTCCCTAGTCAAACCACCGGACAGAAAATCGACCACCTCATTCATGTCATCAACCGCCGAATCACCATGATAGTCCTCAGTCCCAAACAACTCATTAAATAAAGCAGGAGTAAAAGAATAAACACTTCCACGTACAAACACTTTACCATAGTTTATGAATTTGGGACCAGCAATGGAAGGGAGCATATTGGCATAAAACTCTAGCAAAATATTACGAATAAAAGGCATGACAGTTGAAACTGTAGAGTACATATCTTTGTTCTCAAGGAAAGCAATCAGGTTCTGCCGTTTGAAGATATCTACAAAGATTCGGCGCTCATCGATCATTCCTCGGAGATGGTATCCAGAAAATAACTCCTCAGCTTCGTCGGTCAGAAACATGGTTGAAACCAGAACCATGTACTCAATAGCTTGAACAACAATGTCAGTGGAATCACCAGAAACCTATTCTGATGCAGCAGACGGGGACGGTGTACGTTTAGGAGCAATAGCAGCAAAATTGGTCCTAGATGAGGAGATTGGAGTAGCGGAAGGTGATGTCAGGTTCGGTGACACATCACCAGAACCATCACCCATTGTTTGAGTAGCTGCAGGTGATGTTCGAGTTGGTGACACATCACCAGAAGTAACACCCATTGTCTGAGCATCTTTGGCCTTTTTCTTCTTAGACTTGAGGGAAGACAAAATTTCAGAGAGCGAAAACAAATCATCGAAATCAGAAGAGTAATCATACTCAGGCTCAGGCTGAGTCATGTTGAAAGGGGTCAAAGGGGTTTTAGCAACCAACGGAGTGGACGAGCTAGCAACCTCGCCCGTGAAAAATCAATAATCTCATAAGGGGGATCAGAATAGATGGTTTCAGTAGAGGCTGATGAGATTTTAATTGAAACTGGTGGATTTTCTTGTCAGCCAAGCGCACGATTTGCTTTCGGCGAGGAGTAGTAGACATTGATAACCATGGGGTGGACATAATCGGCGGCGCGGCAACAGTCTCAGGGGGCACATAAATTTCATCATCTGAGTCTGTCATAACCGTTACATCCTCAGCCATATTCATGTGCTCAAAGGACACACGACGCCTCTCCCCTGCTTGAATCTTTGGAATGGATACCAGAATTATTTCCGGGGGAATATTTTGAAGCCAGCGTGATCATTTCAAGGCCGGATTCCAAGATTGACCAAATACCTGCGAAATAAATGGCAATCCGGGGGGTTGTCCACATCAATCTCATTACCCTGTTCGCCGGGAAAAACTTGAACCCCCGGAATAGCGTCGGAGGCATCCGAGATAGAGACGAGTTCCTGAGGATTGATCGGAGGAGGGTTAGCAGCAGTAGTTTCAAATGGAGACAGGTTTGGTGGTATAACACCACCAATTCCCTCGTGGATGTCCATGGCTGCTGATTTTGGCAGATTCACCGAAACCTGTTCACTTGGATGGCGCACACCCGCCGGTTGCTCTGGAATCTTGCTCGGAGATGAAGGGTTCGACATTATGCAATAGGAGATTTCGAAAAGAACATAGAAGCAAGTGAAATCGAAAGAGAGAAATAATAGCCGTTGGAGTATTGAGAGATAATGGCAGGAAAATCAAGTGAGAAGAAGGGAGACAGTAAAAAATCCCTAACCTTTATAATCTGGCAAAAGTGACTGTTGCAGGGAAAGAGAAAGTAAAATACATAAAGAAAGAAAAACAACTCCCTTATTATCAAAGCATTCTATTTTATACCCCAAAAATTTCTTTCCTTTAAAAAAAATACCCCACTCCTTCTCAAAATAAGGCACACAATTTCAACTCAACCACTATCTCAATTTTGGAAAATAAAAATCACAAATCTCAACTAAAAATTAATACAAGATAGAGCTGGATTTTTATAAACCATCACCATAGTTGAACAAACTCTTTGCAAAATAATTTCTCACTCACCAAATCAACCCCTTATTACCGTGAAAATTACTTTTTTGGTCCATTATGTTGTACACTTTCCAATTTAGGATCAAGATATTGTCCACTATCAAAACACATACACGAAGTTGGCAAAGTCATCAAGAAAGGTACAAAATTATCCCGATCGGGCTTTTTTGCTGACGTGGCGTTTCAATAATTTCTTATCATTTTTCTTTATTTTGAAACATTATTTGAAAAAAAAACTTGAGAAAGAAATCAATTTTTGTTCATTATATTGGCCACATTTCAGAAAAAGTACGTGTCATTGACCATCATCAAACCACATATACTAAGTTGGCCAATTCATCGAAAATGACCCAAAACAGCTTGATCGGGGCATTTTTCTGACATGGCGTTAATTTATATTTTCTTATCATTTTTATTAATTGTAAACACTAAATTAACGACAAAATCATATTTTCCCTTTATTCTTTTTCCTTGAATCAAATTAATATATTTTATTAAATAAAAAATTAAAAAATTAGTGATAAATAAAAAAAATAAAGTAGATCTTACAAAATTATAAAATAAATATAAAAATTTTTATAACTTTTTTATTAGTAAGATTTTAATTAATAAAAAATTAATAAAATTAGAAATAAATATAAAAATATAAACTGAATTTTAAAAAGTTATTTAAAATATAATATTTATAAAAATAAATCTAATTTTATTCATATAAAATTATATGCATGTTTTATAATTTCTTATAATATATATTATGGTTTTATATTTATATCTAATTGTATTATGTTGTCAATAAATAGGATTATAAAAAAAATTATAAATTTTTATTATTAGTAAGGTTTTAATTAATAAAAAATTAATAAAATTAGAAATAAATATAAAAACATAAATTGAATTTTAAAAAATTATTTAAAATATAGATATTTATAAAAATAAATCTAATTTTATTCATATAAATTATATGTATGTTTTATAATTTCTTATAACATATATATTATGGTTTTATATTTATATCCAATTGTGTTATGTTGTTAAAAAAATATTTTAATTTGATTCAAGGAAAAAGAATAAATGAAAAATTGGATTTTTTCGTCAACTTAACTTTTAAAATTAATAAAAATGATAAGAAAACATAAACTACCGCCATGTCAGAAAAATGCCCCGATCAAACTTTTTTGGATCATTTTTGATGAATTGGCCAACTTAGCATATGTGGTTTGATGATGGTAAATGTCACGTACCTTTTCTGAAATGTGGTTAATATAATGGACCAAAATGGATTACTTTCTCAAGTTTTTTTGTTCAATTAATGTTTAAAAATAAAGAAAAATGATGAGAAATTATTGAATCACACCATGTCAGCAAAAAAGCCCGATCGGGATAATTTTGTACCTTTTTTGATGATTTTGCCAACTTCGTGTATGTGTTTTGATAGTGGACAATATCTTGGTCCTAAATTGGAAAGTGGACAATATCTTGGTCCTAAATTGGAAAGTGGACAACATAATGGACCAAAAAAAAAAATTTTTCCCCCTTATTACCTATCCAATACTCTGATTATAACACCAGTGAAACACTTGGTTAGCAAAACTCATAACACGATCAAGAGAATTAAGGGAAAGATCACAAGCACAAGTAACAAAATACAAAGTAAAATGGCATCCTCACAAAGTATGAATGTCCTAAGTGATGCCTAAAAATAATGACCTTGAAAAATAAAAAATACAGCTAATGGTTTAAGTGACATAATCAGTGTTTCTTTTTATGTGATGAAATTATAACCAACATTAATATTTAGTGAAGTCAATGGAAATAGACCCCTTAACCCGAGTTAATGACTAAGTCAGAATCACTTAAGGAGGTGAAAATTAAAGATTGGATCTTTTTTATCCAGATTTTTTTATCATCTTTTCAGTATCTTTAAAACAAACTTACTTATCTTTAGCAATTGCTAGAGAATTAACACCCCTTTTTGACCTTGGAGAAAACCTGTTTCTGCGGGAATACTCCACAATCACCAATAGAAAGAGGTTAGTCTTTTTGCCACCATTTTTATTACAACACATGAGCTTTTTGCACTTCAATCTGACCCAATGCATTTAGTTTATGTATGAAAAAAAATAAAAATGCATGCAAACTTATACAGATGTCACGACTGATGATAGTTTAGGTGTCATGACATCAAAACCAACATGGACTTAAACAATGCACATTCCGAGATCTCTTCACAACCGATAGAAGGTCTCTAAATCTAATGCCTTTGTGAAGATGTCAGCAAGCTAATTATTATGTTCCTATATGCTCAAGACTAACTATCTTTCTCTCAACCAAGTCACGAATAAAGTGGTACCTTATGTCAATGTGTTTGATTCGTGAGTGCTGGACCAGAATTTTTGAGATATCAATGACACTGGAATTATCACAAAGCATAGTTAAAATTCTACCATGTAGACCGTAGTCCTCTATCATTTGGTTCATCCAAAACAACTGTGTACAATCACTTCCAGCTGAAATATACTCGGCTTCAGCTGTAGAAAGAGAAATGCAATTTTATTTTTTACTATACCAAGAGAGAAGACTATTACCCAAGAAAAAACAACCCCCTGTAGTACTCTTTCTATCCACAACATCCCCAGCCCAACCCGAGCTCGTATATTTCATAAGTTCAGTACTTGTTTCTTTAGTATACCAAACACCTAAATACCTGCCACATACCTAATAATTCATTTAACAACTTTCAAATGTGATTCCTTAGGATTTGATTGGTACCTAGCACATAGACACACGTTGTACATAATACCTGGCCTGCTAGCCGTCAAATACAAAAGACTTCCTATCATGCTCCTATACAAGGTGTTATCAACTCTAATACCAACATCATCTCTATTCAGTTTCTTGGTTTTTCCTAACGGTGTTTTCATGTGCGTGTCATTCTCTAAACCAAACTTCTTAACAAGATTCTTAGTATATTTGGACTGAGAGAGAAAAACATCATCATCCATCTGGTTAATATGCAAACCAAGAAAGTAAGAGAGATTACCTTCCACGCTCATTTCGAATGTATCAGATATTCTCGTTATAAACTCACTCACCATCTACTCGTTAGTTGATCTAAAAATTATACCATCTACATAAATTTGGACAATTAAAATGTGCTTATTTTATCTTAGGAGAAATAAATTTTTATCAACTTCCCCACGTCTAAAATTTAAGAAAAGAAAGTGTTGAGTCAACCTTTCATACCAAGCTCTGGGAGCTTGTTTTAAACAGAACAAATCCTTTTTCAATTTTAAAACATAATCAGGTTTGTGAGGGTCAACAAACCCTTTAGGCTGCTCAAAAGATACTTCTTCACTTAAAACCCCATTAAGAAAAGTACTTTTTATGTCCATTTGATGTAGAGACATTTTCATGTGACATGCAATAGCAAGTAAACGTCTTACCGATTCAATGCGAGCAACTGGAGCAAATGTCTCATCAAAATCAATACCTTCAATTTGCATGTATCCTTGTGCAACCAATCATGCCTTGTTTCTCAAAATATTTCCAGCCTCATCTGTCTTATTCTTGAAGATCCACTTTATACTCGTAACATGTGAATTTTCCGGACGAGGAACTAAGTACCAAACATCGTTCTTGGCAAATTGATCCAACTCCTCTTGCATGGCCTTTATCTAGAATTCATCCTTAAGTGAATCCTCTACACATTTTGGCTCTGTTTTAGAAAGAAACAAGGATTCTCAAATTTTAGAACATTTAGTAGATAAGAAAATAAATATTACCATCTCCTTGAAGTTTATTTTCTGCTTTCTTGTACTTCTTTCATCGAGATCCCCAATGATTTGGCCCGTAAGATGGTTCCTTTGAATTCTTGAGGGTATATTCCTCTGATGTAAATCAATTGGGTCAGCTGGATCTTCCACATCTGAATCTGGATCGGATTCTGGAGCAGTCTGAGTTGGTGTCAAGTTGGTGTTAAGTTATCAGTACTGTCACCACCTGTATTTCCAGTTTCTAGACCTGCAGTTTCATCTACACCAACCGTAACATTTTCTTGAGGATTCTGATCATAAACCAGATCATTATCCTCAGCAGGTTTCACACCACTAATCATGTCATCAAAATTAACAATTACTGACTCGATCATGCAACGCGTCCTAAGATATTTCATGGGTCTTCAAGGCTATGAGCAATAAACACTTTATATGCATGACTATTTCGAGCATATCCCATGAAAATGCATTTATCACTTTTTTAGTCAAGTTTTGCAAGTTGATTCCTATCATTTAACACATAGCAAATGCATCAAAAAACATGAAAATAACTGAAGTTTGGCTTTTTGCCCATCAAAATCGTTTTGAAATTCCATTTGAAATAAGCATAGTCCTAGTCATCTCTGCAAGAGATCTATTTTTACGTTCGACTATCCCATTTTGTTGGGGGATGATAGGTGAAGAAAACTCATGAGTTAAACCAACCTTGGAGCAATAATTAGAAAAAGATGTATTCTTAAATTCTTTTCCATGATCTGACCTTATTCTACCTATACTCACAACCAAAACGAACACTTAATTTTTTTGCAAGTTTTTTAAACGCATCGAAAGCCTCAGAATTTTCTTTTAAAAATACTGACCATGAAAAGCGAGAAAAGTCATATATAATCACAAGTACATACCTCTTACCACCAAGGCTTTCTACTTCAAGTGGTCCCATAAGATCCATATGAAGGTGTTCGAAATAATTTGATGTAGTGAGACTTTGCACATTTGGATGTAACACCCTAACCTGCTTTCCTTTCTGACATGCTTCGCAGACTGGAATGATTTTAGTGTTGAGCTTAGGCAGTCCATGCACTGCTTCCTTCTTGGCCAATCTTTCCAACATCTTGTAATTTACGTGCCCGAGCTTTTGATGCCACACCTCGGCATCACTCATTTGAGACAGCTTGCAGAATACATCACCATTGATTTGGTAGCAATTGTCGGAAGTCCTCTGACCATTATGAATACATGCATTTCTCTCGTCATACACTTCATACTTTTCATAAGTAAACTTGACACTGAAACTGCCATCATAGAGTTGGCTAATACTTATCAAGTTCGTCGTTAAACCTTCAACTAGCAACACATTCTCAAGATTTTCAATACTAGGAAAATGAAGCATTTATTGGCCAATGATTTAGCCATTTGCACCTCCACCATACTTCACCTTTCCTCCATGAGATTTGACAATGTTTGAGAGAAGATCTTCTGAGCTGATTGATCGAGGATTTCTTAGCACTCTAAGAAATCGTCTCCGCAATAGTACGGAGTCGATTGTAGAGCGGTAAGTTTTCCCGATTCGTGTCTCTCGAGGATAGATATTATCGGCGGTTGGTGTTTTTACTTAGTCTCTTGTTAATCTTAATTAAGCTAATCTAAACTAAGAAAGCATTAAGTCATTGAGTAGGTTTTGAGTTTTATGCTAAATCTTGAATTTAAAAGGAAATTTTAATTAAAAAGGATTTAAATAAAAATAATGAATGTCAGACGATCGACTAGAATGTCAGACGATCGACTGAATGCCAGTCGATCGATTGGTACGGCTGCTCCCGGCTCGGTTTCTCATTTCCGCTCTAAACGTCCGCCGGCTGTCGCTCCTCTTTCGTGCTGTGTTCCCTTGTTTGTCCGTTCCAATCGGAGTCGAGTGGTATGCCTTGAGCTTGTGTGGGACCGCTTTGGTCATCCTACGGCCATAAATACAAAAATGAGTAAAAATATACGAAAAAATAATAAAAACCGCATAAAAGCTAAAAAAACCTAAAACTAACAACATAGGCCAAAACGACTCCTAATACCCATAATTGCAAGCAAAACACATGCTAACGCGACACAAAAAGATAACAAAAATACAAACAAAAAAGTACAAATCAACCACCCCACACTTAGAATGACTGCTTGTCATCAAGCAAAACTAATCTAGAATGACGAACTACCCCCGGATGATCCTAAACTAATGCACAAAACCTAATTCGAGACGTCATATGATACAATGCTTGTTAGCTTAGCTAAAAGAACGACAATGATACGTTGACCAAGAAAGTTTAGATCGACTTCCGAAACCTAAAAGTACTAGGTAACCCTTCAAGTTGGTCCCCTCGTCCTTGCCCCGGCTAAGGTCTATCCACGGTCGGACCATTAATCGACTCTCGACTAACCTCAATCATTTACAACTCTCTTTAACAAACAAAATCAAAAAATAAAAAAGAGAAATGTGCAAGTGTTGCACGTTTATTGCTTAATAACTTCAAGGATTTATAACGTATCCTTGTTTATTCATCATCATAATATTTTTTTTCTTTTTTTTGGTACCATTAACGTGAGGTACTTAAATAATAGGTACAATACAACGAGCGTTCAACGACTTCGATCATTCGTTGCTACTAGCAACTTACAATATTCTTGATTGAGAGTGTGGAGCAATTGACAACTCCAAAATACAAAGCAAAATCCTATAGAGAGTGTTTCATGACAAGGCTAGTTGAGGCACTAGTTCTAAATGAGGTCTAGGATAGCACGAAGCTAAAGCCGAACAAAGTTCCTAACGAGTTAAGCCACCTAAGTCCACCACGTCCGATCGACAATCTAAACTTCCTAACCAAATCATAAAAACCGCGTCACTTCGCCAAGGGTCCAAGCAAATATAACACACACGCTACTTAAATCATCACAAGCAAGCACGCAACAACTTAAAAATCATATGACGAACTACCACCCCTATTTTCAAGCTTGTGTCGATGCGGTCGTGCAATAGTCCTCTCCGGGAGCCGAGGCAAGCTACCTACAATAAATGAACAAACGGGGGTTGCAAATACAAACTATGTAAAAAGTGAAAATCTTTTTGTGATTTTTGAAATTCTTATTTTGTTTGTATTTTTTTTATACTATATACAAAAAAAACTAAAAATATTTTTGTATTATATTCTTTATTTTGTTTTGGATTTCTAAGAAGTTAGATAAGAAATAAAAGAACATAATCGAATCAAAATAAAACAAACGAAAATATCGTGCAAAATTTATGAAAATAAAATAAAAAGGATAATAGAAGAATCAATGACGTCTCCTACGTTGGGGTTGGAGGTTTGCGTCCTCGTCCTCTTCTTCTTCATCCGCCTCCTCTTCTTCTTCTTCGTTTCCATCTCCTTCTCCCTCGTCCTCCTCTTCTTCCTCCTCATCCCAATGCAAACGACTCTCCATCAAGATGAGGCGGCTGTGGAGGGCTCGATGGGCATGGTCGTTCCTAGCGTGTCCCACTCTTAACTCCGCCATGCTGGTGTCGAGCCGATCGAAATGCGCAAATACTTGGCGTTGGAACTCTTGCTAACCCATGTTGGGACCCGAGCAGGTGCTCGGGCCTCCGTAATGCGGGATTGCCGCATGACTCGTACTCGCATCGAACGGTGTTCCCGAACTGGTGTTTGGGGCTTCGTCGGGCTCGATGCCGTCATTGTGTCGCCGTGCATACTCTTCTTCCTCCTCGTTTTCCTCTTTCCTGTGGCAGCGGCGGCCGGGGCGTCGTGGGTTCGTTTGGAGCTTGGGCATCTTCAACACCAACTCCAACAAGGTGATCATGGGTCCCATCCCGACCCTAGCGACACTCCCGACCCTCATTTTTTGAATCCCTCAAATCCTGGCACGGAGAAAAGGAAGAATCCTGAACCGATGTCCGCTGCTCAGACACCAAAGCATGTAAACCTCGTCTTGGGTTAGGTTAGTGCTCTCGTGTTTGCCCATCAAAATGTGGGCGAAGAACTTGTAAGTACACAACAAGGCGATGTCGGATATTGACGAGGCTTGGAATCGTGAGGTACCAAGTCCACCCGTGATACTCGCCCAAAAGGGATTCAAAACAAACTCGCGAGGGCGCTCGTCCCACACCTCTTGACAATCAAACCCGAGCATCGCTTGAAGAACCTCTTGAGTGATCACTCGCTCGATCCCCCCGATTCTAACAGTGAATTCCGAGGCCACCTGGCCTCGGTAGGTGGTGAAAAACTCGAGCATCAGCTCCCGATAAGCTGGTGCTCGAAGGGATGCAAATTGTCGGCCACTCAAGGCATCGACGTAGCGGAGCATTCGTGCCCCAAATCCTTTATAATACCTATTTGCCACATACTCGTTTAGGCGCTCAAGGTTTACGAAATGTGGGTGGACGAAATTCCTTTGGGAGAGATTTTGAAAGAGTTCCCCC
Source organism: Phtheirospermum japonicum (assembly GCA_014905375.1). Classification (NCBI taxonomy): domain Eukaryota; kingdom Viridiplantae; phylum Streptophyta; class Magnoliopsida; order Lamiales; family Orobanchaceae; genus Phtheirospermum; species Phtheirospermum japonicum. The sequence goes on from BMAC01001215.1 coordinate 98,286, forward strand.
CTCGATTTCGTCATTAATCGGAAAGGGGGCGCCGTAGATGTTGGAGAAGTTGGGGTAGATAGAATCGTTATCATCACTGAATTGGTAGGCCATGGAACGGTTAAAACTGAGTGTGGATAAAATGAGGAGTGTGTTTAAGAGTCCCAAGAATAGAAAGGAACGATCAAAATGGAAAACGAGGGAGTTTCAAACAAAAACATTCATTGAGGCATTTTCTCGAACACTTGGTAGGCAAGGGTTTTGAATAAGGGATTTGAAGGAAATTTGAAACCCAATATCTCCCAAACGCAAACAATTACTCAAACGAAGCTTCAAGGATTAGGTTCTAGCGAATTACCTCAATAGATGGCTCGGATTTAGAATCAAAGATCGAAATGAAACCCCCAAACCCCTAGTGTTGAAAATGGAAGGAAGAAGAAAAGTTCCCACGAAAAAGAAAAGATCCAGCCTCGTTCGATCAACTCTACTTTATTTTATCTCCTTCTCATTTCTGTTTTTTTTTTGCTCTATTTTTTGTTGTTGTTTTCCTTCTTTTTACTTTCTTCTCTCGCACAGTCGGTTGGGGTGGGGGAGAAAAGGATCGACTGCCTTTAAAACTATCTGGGTCCGCTTAGTGGGGAAGTCGATCGACTGGTTCTCAGTCGATCGATTGCTCTTGCAAAACTCGGGAACCTACTGTCTCGCAGTTGATTAGGCACTATTCCAGTCGATTGCGCAGTCGATTGATCAGTAGTCAGAGGACTAGTCCTCAATCGATCGACTGGTCTTGCAAAAACTCGGAGCCTACTATTTCGCAGTCGATTTTGTTCCATTATAGTTGATTATTCACTCGATCGACTGCTTTACAGTCGATCGACTGGGATGCAGTTGAACGATCGCAGTACTGCAGCCAATCCTCCATTTTTGATTTCATTCATTCCCAAACCCCATGATTGCTCCTACAAAAACCAAAAATAAAGAAAAACATAAGTTAAAGATCAATAGAGAACGTATGTACATAAAATCAAAAGAAAAATAAGAAAGGGGTTAGAAAGTTGTGGGTTACCTCCCACGAAGCACGTTTCTTTAAAGTCGTTCACTCGACGATCTTCACGAGTGATGCTATCCGGGATACAAAAAGAGGTGGCGATCATGCCACGTCTTGGTGTTCTTTATAAGACACACCGGGTGACAAAAATCACCAAGGCGGGAACGTCGGGCAAGCCAAAAGATCAAAATGTCAAGAGCTTGGGCTTGCTTCGGAGGTCGAAAGAGGGAGTAATCGACCACCCAAGCTTGATCTTCCCAAAATGGGTCCACGTACTCCTTCGTCTCCCCAACCGTTATCTCCTCTCTCTCGACTTTAGAAGTGGTCATAGTCGGGCATGAGAGAGTAGGATCCAACACATCTCCCATTACCTCTTCCACCTCCACTTTTTCAAGTAGATAAACGGCATCGGGTGGTGGTAAAAGAGGCTCGATTAACTCCACATCCTCCAAAAATGGCACAACTTCATCGTTGTCGCCAAGAACAAGGGAACCCAACACTCCAAGTGTCGTTTGAAACCCCACGGGTGACTCCCCCTCACTTCCTACTACAACATCTTCACAAAACATGAGAGAGTTAACGTCGACTTCCAACCCATTCTCCTCACCCTCTAACTCCACCTCATTACACACCTCTTTCAAAAGACCATCAAAGCTCGAATTTCCGTCAACAATGGTGGGATTAACCACATCAAAGATGGGCATCTTGTCAACACAAGGTTGTTTTAGCTCGTCCACATCTTTAACACTTTGATCTATTTGAGTCTCCATGCGAGCAAGGCATTCATCCAATTGTCGAATCGCCTCCACGAGCTCGGATGAGAGAGGCTCAAAGTCCTAGAGTTTGGGCATAAAAAATTCTTGAGAAAGTGTGGCGTAAGGATCATCACTCCAAGTATACGAACTTGAGGTGGGTAGATCATAAAAGTCGTAGCTCCAAGAATATGAATCATGAATTGGTGGAACATACGTGTCAAAGCTCGGGTAAGAAGAGGCGGGACGAGTGGGGCGTATGGATCGTCAAAACCCAAATCATAAGGATCATGAGTCGGTGCATACGGATCCAAGCTTGGGTTATGGGGACGTGGAATCGGTGGAGAATAAGAAGGTCTTGGACCGGGATAATCAAAAGTTTGGGCCCATTCTTGACCGATCGAAGTATACGGGTCATCATAAGTCAAGGGGACCCGATAGCCTGGCGGGGTGGTGTACGGATTTGGATATTCAGGAGTTTGGATATAATGGTCATCATATAGCAAACTAGCTTGGTATTTCGCCATCCTCAACCGGATAAATCTAGCGGCTGAGGCATCCTTTGATCGTCGGGAGTTTGGGCGGGTGGCATCGGGTCTTGAATGAATCGGTTATTATTCACCTACTATGCACAACACTAAACAAAGGATTACGAGCATCGGAAGTAAAACAAAAATCTAAACTAACTACTAACTAAGATAACAAGAGAAGTAATTAAAAACACCATTAGCCGTAATCTATCCCCGGCAACGGCGCCAAAATCTGATCGAGGATTTCTTAGAACTCTAAGAAATCATCTTCGTAATAGTACGGAGTCGATTGTAGAGCGGTAAGTTTTCCCGAGTCATGTCTCACGAGGATACATATTATCGGCGGTTGGTGTTTTTACTTAGTCTCTTGTTAATCTTAATTAAGCTAATCTAAATTAAGAAAGCAGTAAGTCATTGAGTGGGTTTTGAGTTTTATGCTAAAGCTTGAATTTAAAAGGAAACTTTTATTAAAAAGGATTTAAAAAAATAATGAAAATGAGGATTTAGGGTGTTCGGTTCATCTCCACGACCAATCGGTTCTTGCGGAGCACTTAATCCACGACTCGGGGTTGTCAATCCCAAATTGTCGACCAAGTGTTGGGGTCGTCAAACCCAATTCTCGGATTTTTCAATCCCGAGTCTCAACAAGCTCCGATTAATGGTTCTAAATGAACTTTGACCCTAAACCCGTAATTTCTAAACTAGTTGCATCAAATATAAATTAAAACTTGCTTGAAAGTAATTAATTTTAATGACCTTAATTAAACCTAATTAACAACATTACATATATTAAAATCTACTAAATTAAAGAAGCTTGCAAGTCTTGAAAACGGAATGGAGGGAAATCAAAAGCATTCGAAACTTAAAGGAAGTCAAAGAGCATTAAATGGGAAAAAAGCTATATTTATTAAAGAAGAAAGTTCCATACATCTTTCAAAGACCAAAAGTTTGTCTAGCTAAAAGAGGTAAAAAAAGCTTCAAGACTATGCTACAATGGAGCTTTGAAACAATAAGAACTACAAGATAGAAAATGAAAAGGAGGATTTGAAATGCAATGAACAACTTAAGCTAAAAATTAAACAACCAACACCAAAGCAAATCGACAACACAAACATAACACAACATAAAAGAGAAAGTTTACTACCAATTTTTGCATTCCAACAAAAGCTTCAAGTCTTCAAACAACAAGCACTACAAATGAAGGATGTGTCACCCACTCCAGCACTTGCTTAAGAACAACTAACTAACTACTAATTAAAAACTAACTAACTAAGTTAAATTAGACTAACTACTAAGCTAGCTAAACTACACTAAATAGGGTTCTTGGCCAATGGAAATGGTAAAGTCTTGGAGGAAATGGAACAAGTCAAAATTCCACCAAGGAGAGTTGGATAAGGTTGGAGAGAGCTGGTCCTATTTATACAAAACCGCAGGGGCAAAATAATCAAAACGGGTCAAAACCTCAGAAATTCCTGCGTTGCAGTCGATCGACTGACCACCAGTCGATCAACTGCCAGTCAATCGACTGAAAGCTGTCGATCAACTGCTTCATCTTCAAACACAATTTATGTTTCAAAATCTATTTGGCATGGTTCAGTCGATCGACTGGAATGCCAGTCGATCGATTGGTACGGCTGCTCTCGGCTTGGTTTCTCGTTTCCGCTCTAAACATTTGCCAGCTGTCGCTCCTCATTCATGTTTAAGTGTCAAATACCCTTGCTTGTTGAAGTGTAGTTTTTCACGATGATGAATATATCAAAGGTTCATTTGGCTTGGTTTTATCTGAAATCGATTCAATTGTAAGAATCAAAGTGTTTTAAGCTTGAAAAATATAAGGAAAATAAAAAAAGCAATTAAACTAGCTAAACTAAACTAGGAAATGAAATTGTAAGTTGGTAGGATGCCTTGGTCGTATGCCTTAAATGAAAATACAATCAAAATCGAAAATTTAGAAAGAACAAGCAATGTTTCACCAAGTACAAGCATGCAAGCACAAGGTACAATAATGTATAAAAACTCAAATAATGAAAATAAGCAAAAATCAAAAGCATGAATGGATAAATCAATGAAAATAGACGAGAAAGTTTAAAACTTTATGAAAAATAACAAGCAACAAAGCATAGATCTAGGATTAAGCATGAAACAAAGCATGAAAATCAAATTGCAAATAAAGCATGTGAAAAACTCGAAATCAAGATGATCCAAGAACCGATCTACGATATAGACGTGTCACTCATCTAGATTCCAAAGCCAATTCTTAAGATTTAACATGAATTCAAGATGCTAAGACGAACAACATAAAAATGAAGAAAATGCCTGAAACATATGAAATTTCGTGAAACTAAACGATCTAGGACTCGATCTATGATCTAGATGTGTCACTTAACTAGATTCCATAGCCAATTCACAAGATCAAGCAACAATTCTAATAGCTAAGGCAAAAAGTATAAAATAAATGAAGAACAAAGCATGAAATTAACAGAAAGCTTACTAGAATTAAAGAGAGAATCCAAAAGTTTGAGTGAAATTGAAAGGAATTAAAAATCCAAGGGAGTACTTGAATCCTTCTTGAGCTTACAAACCCAAGGCAAAGCTTGGGTTGGAAGGAGGTGTTTTTTTCTAATGAAAGGAGTCTATCTATTTACACAAGCTAATTAGGGGTAAATTGGTCAATTATCACTTGTAAGCTTGGATTTTTCGATATTTGACCAAATTTGACCCAAAATGGTCTAACTAGACCATTTAGGTCGATATGGCTCGGGTCTTGGGCGAGATGGCTCAGAGCTGGGCGAGTTGGCTCAGCGCTTGGCGGGAGTGCTCGGCTACTGTCGGCAGCTGGGGCAGGACTGGGCGGGCGTGGCCGGGCGGGGGCGTCGGCAGCGCTCGGCAGTGCTTGCGGGCAGCGCTGGGCCCACACTTATGGGAAATACGTACCCAGTGTCAGCCTTAATTCTTCAAATCGAGACCCAATTTCAAAAAAACTCCACTCGTACGCCCACACTCGACTATATCCAGACACTAGTGCAGAAACAGCTTTCAAGAACGCCTGTTTCTGCAAATCAAGAACGCCCTGCTGAGGCGTTCTGTATGGAGCTGTTCTTAAAAGTCTGACAATCAAGAACGTACTTTTGAGGCGTTCTTGATTGTCAGACTTTCCAGAACGGTTTTCAGAGACGTTCTTAAAAATATTTCAGCCGTTCTAGAAAGTTCTTTTTCTGGTTTTGTCTGTTCTGGAAAATAACTTTCAAGAACGTCCTTCATTAAGACGTTCTGGAAAGTATACTTACCAGAACGTCCCTTTTTAAGACGTTCTGGAAGGGTACTTTCTAGAACGCCTCGAAAAACAGGCGTTCTGGAAAGTATACTTTCTAGAATGGATTTTTGAATAACCGTTCTAGAAAGTAGTAAAAATTTTTTAAAAAAACAAATGAAAGTAGGTGCCAACAAATACACCAAATTCATTAAATTCATTAAAAACAAGACAATCAGTATCCAGCAGACTAATGCATAACATTTTACAGAGCAAATTATACAAATTTAGGTCAAGACACAAAATATTCAAGTTCACCTAGTCAAATATCCAACAGACTAGTACAGGAAAGCTGTTATCCAGAATGGCAATGCGAAATGAAAACTAATTCTTATGACAATCACTAAACAATAATCAAACAAATTAAGAGGATAAAACAACTCGGGCTTTGTCATATGAAAAGTCCATCCCTTCAGATACCTGCAAGTATAGACGACCTCAGTATAAACTTATTTTTAATAACTTAAGATACGAATAAGTTAAATAGAACAACGTGTCTGCAGCAGATAAATCAAAAGGCAAAACTATTCATATTTACAATTTAGCAATCTGAAACAAGTAAAATAATACAAGTTCTGATGTAAGTATAATCCAATACTGGTTGATATCCTTCATCTATTCATCTATATTAAAAACGCGCTGTCTGTGCATTAACATAGCTATACCATGTCAACAAGGTGTACATTTAAAAAGTTCTTTAGTTCAAACTTAAAAATGTATTTCATTGATGTTAAGTAATGCCAGGTCTTAATTATAAAAGAGTTATTCAAGGCTCGTGCATAACTGCATCTACCACCAAAACACAGAAAAAAAAAGATGAAACTGTTTGACTGGACTAATAGTTCATTAACTCAAATACAGCTTATCAAAATTTCAGTAATTTGTATATCAAAACTTAGCTAGATTTCTAATCAAAAAACGAAAACTGTCCAGGACAGATCCAAATACACAAATTCTCTTGTTACGCATATTTATTATGATTAATTTTTTAAGAAAAAACCCAGACATTGAAAATTATTATATTTCTCAAGAACTAAATGGGACATAATTACAAGACTTTATTTATTTTTTATTTTTTTTCCACAGTTATCAGGAGTTAAGATTAGTGATGTTACTTACCAAGACATTCAGGGCACGTCAGCAACTCAAGTCGCTGTGAAATTTGATTGTAGAAAGGGAAATCCGTGCCAGCGAATCAAGATGGAAAATGTGAGCCTGAGTTACAAAAATCGGCTAATTGCTCCAGCGTTGTGCTCCAATGCGGACGGTTCAGCTTCTGGTCTAGTGAAGCCCACGAGCTATTTGGATTGACCGAGAACATTATTTGACATCGTCTGCTTGAGCCTGCGGTGGTGCATTGGTTTTGTGCTCGCCTACTACAAATATTTAGTAACATGTATGTACACATATAATAGTGTAACTTGCAATACTTTTACAATCTAATGCAACATGACTACTTTTTTTTAAGTCCCAGACTTCAGATTTTTGAACAATGCAATTGTTGGTGTCGTATTATTATTTAGGCTTAGAATGACGAAACTCATCACTTAACGTAAATAAATCGTTTGATTTTGCTCGATCAAAGGGTAGAGTGGTCTTATATAAGAATGTATCAATTTCAAATCTCAGAACCCGTGCATTACAACCTGATAAATGGAAATCAAAAAAGCAAGAAGGTAGCCACAACCATTATTTAGGTTGCTCATACCAAGATACAACCATATAAAAAGAAAAAAAGAGTTTAGAAAACTTTATTTAGTTTAGTTTTTATATGAGTTTTCTTTTCTACTCCATCCAGATGTGTTCAAATAACTATAGAAATAAGGCTGGATCAAATTAAAATTTTCCAATAGAATGAAGTATTTAAAAGGTAGAATTTTTGAATTCAATGGTGATTATATTTTCTACTCCATCCAGATGTGTTCAAATAACTATAGAAATAAGGCTTGATAACTTATAGCATCTTATATCAAAAAAACATGGTTGTTATATTTTCTTGTAGCATGTATATGATGCACTATGCAAGTACAAAACCAGATAATCTAGTCTTGGTCACCAAATAATAAAGATAAATTGAAAATACTGCATCAACAGACACCTTTACAGAGACACATTTCAAATGATCTACATATCATTAATTGAAGCAACGAACAACACTGGAACAAAATACAGATCCAAAAAAAAAAAAAAAACTCAAATGTGCAAAATTGAAGTACCTTGCATAAATTAGGAGGACAGAGATCACAACCATGAGACGAAGCATCATCATGGTAAGGAAAGATCCTAAGCCGTCCACTGTCTACAACAGCAGGGTTCGTGATGATCTCTGAGAAACAATCGTATACTCCATAATGCTCCAAAATAGTTTTTATGTAAAACAGATTCTTGTCACTGGCCACCTTCTAGTCACATCTGAACAAACCACAAACAGGTTTTGAAATTCTTGGTGTTTGTGATTTTTGTGAAAGCTTGATTTTCAGGGTGAATTTAGGGATTTAGATTTATTTATTTCATTTCTTGGTGTTTGTGATTTTTGTGTGAATTTATACTGTGGTTCTGGGGAAATTTTGTGAAGAAATATTGTCGTTGGTGGGATTTAGGTCTAGAAACATTATAATGTTGGATATTGCTGGAGCAAAATGTGCATTGTATATATAGTTATTTAAGCTCACAATAGGTAAACAAAATCTCTACATGATTTTGATGATATTTGGCGAATATATATTCAGTTTGAGTTATAATCTATTTTGATCTTTAGATTTTCTGTTTTTGTTTTCCCTTCAAATCTTTAAAACTGCACTAATACCAACAACAGCGGATCAGGGTTTCTTCAAGCAAATCATTCTGCTGGTTTGAGTTTCTTATCTTCCCTTTTGGTAATCGCTTTAACTTTCTTATCATTCTGATCATGATTAAACTAGATTTTAATATTCGAGTTTTCTTAACCTGATTTCGGATTGATTTACACTCTTCTGAATATATGCTTCATTTAAATGTGAACACGTCGTGATAATTTATTTTACCTAATTGGGATTCTGATCTCTATATGATGGCTGTTTCTGATAAGTCTAATATATACACATATGCCTGTTTCTGATCTCTTCGGATTGATTTAGTATGCTTTTGGCTTCATTCCAATTTGCCAAGGACTATGAGTTTTTCTAGTTGGGATTCTACATCTGATTGGCTTTCTATTTTGCTGTGTATCTAATGATTTCGCTCGATATTATTTATTATTTGCGACTATATATATATATATATATATTTATTTATTTATTTATTTACTTCAGAAGTGAAAAATCATCTCAAGTACTTACAAGTAGTTTGAGTCGCTTGTTTCTTTGATTATGGCAGTCCAACAAGAACCAAATATGACGATCAAATGAGTCTGGGATTCTGTAGAGATGTACACAGTTCGGTGTAGCAAATGTTTGAAATGGAGGCTCATACCCACAAAAGAAAAGTACGAGCAAATAAGAGAGAGGATTGACGAAGAACCTTTTCAATATGAATCGGCTCGTGAATGGCAACAAAACATTTGCTGCGATGATGAATCTGATGTTAAGAAGGATGACAGCTTACGGTGGGCAATGGAAAAACCGAGCATCCCTCGAACTCCAACCGACTGGCAACGAATTATACGGTTAAGAGCCAAAGGTGGAACCAAGTTTGCTGATATGTAAGTAGCTTAATAACAACATATATATATATATATATATATATATATATATACTGCCAATAAGTTTGATGTTCGGGATTCGGTGATTTTCTTTTCCATTAACAGCTATTACGTGTCACCATCTAACAAGAGGATGCGTTCTATGGTTGAATTTGAAAGGTAAAAACTATTTAAAGGATTGTTAAATAATGATAGTTTTTTTTAGGAATCTTCATTGATAATAATTGTTGAAGGGTATTTCGGTACTTGATGTTTTAGGTATCTAGCGGAGAATCCGAACTATCAAGCAGAAGGTGTCATCGCTTCTCGGTTTTCTTTTCAGTCACCAATAGCGTTAGATGCTGACTATGTTAACGCAAAACGTCGCGGTGTTTCAGCTTCTTCTCAGGACATGAGTGGTATTTTGCATTCTAATATTGTGCATTAAAGAGTCAAAAATAAGGATTACTGGTCCTAACAAAATGTAATGCTTTGTTAGTTGCAGCCAATCAGTCAGGATGCAATGGCAGGTGAAGCAATGCAAAAGATGGAATCTCCACCATCTGCGGTGTACGAGCTCCGGATGCTTGTAATTGTTATCAATTAGTCATATCGCCAGAAAAAAAGGAGCATTTACACTCTTTTTTGTAGTTCTTAAATAGTTTATAACTCTTATAGTTTAGGATTTATTTTCTGAAGAGAGGGAATGATATTTGAACTCTTTGTTGAATGGTTTTGAGTTATTCTTTTGGCTATTTTGGATTTTTGCGTAATTTCATTTGGTACATTTTCTGCTTAGCATAATCAATTTCTTGCTTTTATTTAATTTTAGTGCACCTACTTTCATTTTTTTTAAATTTCTTACTACTTTCTAGAAGGTATTTCTTCAAAGCCGATGTAAAAAGTGAACCAATTAATGGTGTTTCTAAAACGCCGTAAATTTAACATTTTACGGCGGTTATAAAAACGACATTAAAACTCACTGAGAACCGCCGTTAAATCCTGTTTTTTACGGAGGTTTTAAAAATCGCCATAAAAATTCACGGCGGTCGATATAAAAGCGGTTCGAAAACCGCCATTAAAAACGAAAAAAAACCGCCGTTAAATCCCCTTTATGCAGTAGTGAATGTGTAGCTCCTCCAACATCCTATCCTAGAAAACAACGGACTAATAATACATAATGCACCTTAAAATTGACTTACAAAGTGCTTGATTCATAACATTTCTTAAACATAGAGCTAGCTGACAATGTCTCTCCAATCTTAATTCTGGAATCCACTTTTAAGCACAAAAGATACTTAACAAACTGATACATTAAGCACAGGCACACGCATATAAAAATCATACCAAACTAAATTTCGCAAAATGATACACACAAACGCAAATAAAATATATAAAATATATTAATAGTAATTATAATGAAGCCAAGTTCCAATTACTCATAAAATCAGCGGCAAGCTGGAATATTCAATGAAATATATACGTACACTCACGCGCACACATATATGCATATATATGTTCGAGAAAATGAAAAGAATAACAGTAGTTTGCATATTAAAAGAGAAGCAAGTAATGAAACCATGAGAGAGTTCCAAGGCAATGTGGGTCGGAGTTGATTGAACAAATGGGTCAGGCCCATATACGTCAAAACCCATCTGTCGCTGTCATCTTTGATCAACGTCCTATCGAAGTCGAATTTTATCACGGTTTCTTCGTTAGGCAGGTACCCTTAAACTAAATTAAAATAATAATAATAATAATAATAATAATAATAATAATAATAATAATAATAATAATAATTCTAAACTAAAAATCTAACAAAAAGAACCCTAAAAATTGGGGAAAAGTAAATAAATTAAAAACCTAAAAATCCTAAAAAGAAAGTAAAAAAAAAACCCTGAAAGATGGAAAACCCTAAGAAGAACTATATAAAAAAAAATCAAATTTTAATAAAAGTGTTTCCAAACACTCCATTAATACCTGAAATATTTTCAATACAATAGTGAGGATATTCGGAGCCTCTTTTACGTTTAATTGCTTCCGTGCTCGAACATACGTCGCACACCTTAATTTAAATTCCAATTACATTAAGAACCATAATTTTATGAATGAGTAAAAGCCAAAGTGAGATATAGAGTTTTAAATAAACACAGACCTCGCGCATCTATACATATTCTCGCCATCAAGATCCTCGGAGCTAGTGAACTGCGTTAGAGCGTCTTCTAATGACTTGACCAAACCAAATATCTCCAAGTTAAGGTCCATCATATTCTCGTACCGCTCCGACTCGTGGTGACATCTCAAACATTTAACCTATTTTTATGAACAGGTTTTATTTCAATTAAAATACTACAAACCGATAACGGTATCGAAGACGAAAAATCTGGAAGAACAGAACCAAATACCTTCGATTTAAGGCATCCCCCAAACATATGTTGTATAAAAGACGTATTTTGCAGCCTGGGATCAACCGAATTTTTTCCACCATAAGCTTCCAGGCATATCGATTGCATCGAGGCCACAAGAATCCTGAGCATGCAAAAAGTTAACTATGATAATAATACCCAAAAAAAAAATCTAAATAAAAAAAATCCAAAAGTTGAAGATTTGATATAAATTGATAGTAGACCATCACATGAAACTGGGAAAATTACCTAAGATTTAGTCTGATATAAAAAAAGGAATCAATTTTCTTTTATAACTTAAAATACCCTTACCCATTCTGGCCCGTCCAATTAATTAGAAACGAACCTGGTCTCTTCTGGTACTTTCGGATCTCACGGAGCGCAACCGTCCCTGGCCTGAAGCGATGGGGCTTCTTCACGCCTCCAGTCGCCGGAGCAGATCTCCTCGCCCCCCTAGTCGCCACCTTGCCTCTGTTAGATTTTCTCGCCGTCTGCTTTGTGCGGGAGTGTAAAATGTAATTGGAAACGGAATGGCAGAGGAGAGATGGATTGGGGGAGAAAGGGGCTAGGGCGTAGATAAGGTTTTTTGTTTTATTTTTTAATTAGAAAATTTTGTTTTGTAGGTATATTTTAATGCAGAAATAATATGACATACGAGAATGCCTTTTTAAAGGTTTTCTGAATATTACTTTCCAGAACGTCATTTTTAAAGATATTTTCGATATTTAAAATACCAGAACGTCATTTTTAAAGATACCAGAACGTCTTTTTCAACGACGTTCTGGATATCTAATATACCAGAACGTCTTTTTAATGAAGTTCTGGATATCCAGTATACCAGAATGTCTTTAAAAAAGACGTTCTGGTATGTGACACTTTTATTACAAAAATGGCGCCGCCTGACATTCAAGAACGCCGCCTCCTGAGGCGTTCTTAAATGTCTGTTCTTGAATCTTGTTATTGTACTAGTGAGACCAGAATACTTCAAAATATCTAAATAAATATAAGATTAATTAATTAAACCCATTAATCCATATTAAATATAAAATCAAAGAGAAACACGAAAAACAACAAAATGAGAAAACAAACGAAAAACCTAATAAAACTCGACTCAAAACCACTAAAAATGACACTAAAACCTAATTAAAAACATGAGAAAAACACCACAATTACATGCAAAACATTTGTCTATTCCAATCCGAGTCGAGTGGGATGCCCCGAGCTTGCGTGGGACTGCTTTGGTCATCCTACGACAATAAATACAAAAACGAGTGAAAATATAAGAAAAACTAATAATAACCGCACAAAATCTACAAAAACCTAAAACTAAAAACATAGGCCAAAACGACTCCTAATACCCATAATTGCAAGCAAAACACATGCAAATGCGACACAAAAAGGTAACAAAAATGCGTACAACAAAGTACAAATCACCGATCATGTGTTTAGAGCATCCACTATCGAAATACCAAGCTCCAGGAATGTGAGATTTCAGAGATGAGTAGATCATGTTGCATTTGATCTCGTTCTTTTTGACCCAGACTTGTTTTATTCTAGTGTCAGTTTTGGTTTTCACAACACAAAGACCATCACAGAACTCAGCAGACAACTTTGACCTATTAAACTGATTTTGTTTGCCACTAATCTTCTAGAAGAAAGGTCGTATATGATCTCGTTCACCACAGTGGTGACACACATATTGTCTTTTTCTCCTCTTGTGGAATTTGGTCATCTCCACTTTTTGACTTGATTCTGGTTTTTACTAAGCAGGCTTGTATCTAATCCCGTGTTTCGAAGAATCCGGGATACTCAATTCCAGGATTTCGTCAAGCTTAGCCTTGCCCTTGTTGAGGCTTGAAAGAGTTTCTTGGACCTTGTTCAAATCACTCTACACTCATTCTAACTCAGCATCTTTTCTGGTTAGTGCTGACTCCAAATGGACAACAATCTTCCGTTTATCATCTTTTTCAAGAGTTAGTTCGTCAACCTTGATCATAAGAGTCTTGACCCTAAGTATTTGATTTCCCCAGTTGGCAAATAATTCCCCATACTCGATGCTCATCTTCTCGTATCTGTCAAGTTCAACTTCTGCATTTAAGCACTAGGTGTTGATTTTGATGTTACCAACACAAATGTTTTCTTCCCAAATAACATTAGCAAACAGAGGTAGAACAGATTTGGGAATGTCAGAATTATTGTCCTCTTCATCGAACTCTTTCGCAATTAAGTTCTTATTTCTTAGAGTATTTTCACATTCATTCTTGTAATGTACCCAACCTTTACACTCATGACATTAAAATTCATTAAGAGGATTTGGGGAACTAGAGGTTTTAGACTCCGAGGGTGAAGACTGAAATCTGGAAAGTGAACGCCCTGATGATTTTGGTGTTGGCATTTCTAGCTTGAATTTAGAGTACGACCCTCCAATATTAGTTTCCCTCTTCAAGTACTTGTTGAACCGTTGAGACATAAGGGACACTTCTTCATCTCCAAGTGTGGTAGTTTCAACCTTCTCTAGTCTCTCCAATAAAAATCTTCATTATCATCATTAGAGTTAACATCGTAAGAAAGAGCAGTATTTTCTTCTTTTAAGTTAGAACCAAGATTTTCCATTGTTTTGGATGTAATTGTGGTATTTTTCTCATGTTTTTAAGTCGGGTTTTATATTGGGTTTAGCGGTTTTTGAGTCGATTAGTTAAGTTATTAGGTTTTTTCTCTCGTTTTATTTTTTTTCGTGTTTCTTTTTGATTTTATACTTAGTATGGTTTAATGGATTTAATTAATTTGAGGTTTGGTGTAATTCTTAGGTTTTTATGTTCAAAATCCCTATTTTATAGGTGATTAACACGAATTTGTCTTGATTTTTATTAGTATTTAAGTTAGTTTTTGTTATTGATTTTGGTATAAGTTGGATAGATTGGGCATATTTTCGTATTTTTGTGTCTCCAGCTTATTTTATCGTATTTTAATCATAATTAATTAATTTTATGTTTAAGGTATTTTGAAGTATTTTGGTCTAGAGATGGTCGAGTGTGGGCTTACAAGTGGACTTTCCTCGATTTGAAGTATTACGGCTGTAAATGGTGATTTGTACTTTTTTGTACACTTTTTTGTTACCTTTTTGTGTCGCATTCGCGTGTGTTTTGCTTGCATATACGAGTTTTAGGAGTTGTTTTGGCTTATTTTATTAGTTTCAGGGTTTTATAGCTTTTGTGCGGTTTTTAGTAGTTTTTCGTATATTTTTACTCTTTTTCGTACTTTTGGCCGTAGGATGACCAAGCGGAGCCCGCGCACGTTTGGAGGCATCCCACTCGACTCGGATTGGAACGGACAAGCAAGGGAACACAGCGCAAACGAGGAGCGACAACCGGTGGACGTTTAGAGCAGAAATGAGAAAACCGAGCCGGGAGCAGCCGTACCAGTCGATCGACTGACGATCCAGTCGATCGACTGGACCTCTCCAGATCAACTGCTCGGCAGTGAGTTTGCCAATTTTGGGTGAAGTAGTCGATCGACTGACACTTAGTCGACCGAATGCCTCTCGATCGACTGGAACGCAGGAATTTTTGTGGTTTTTGACCCGTTTTGATGATTTTGCCTCTGCGTTTTTGTGTATATAGACCCAGCTGATCAACCTTATCCAAACAACCCTTCCTTGGTGGAATTTAGACTTGTTCTATTTCCTCCAAGCCTTTACTCTTGCATTTCAAAACCCTAGCTATTAAATCTTTAGTTTAGTGTAGTTTAGTTTAGATTAAGTAGTTTGTTTAGTTAGGTTTAGTTATTCTTACCAAGTGTGGGAGAGAGTGACACCTCCCTCATTTATGGATCTTGTGTTGTTGAAGCTTTTTCACTTGTGGATCTTGTGTTCAATGCAATTTTTTAGTTTTCTTTCCCTTAATTATTATGCTATGTTCTTGATCAATGTCCATGTTGTTGTTTTATGTTTGTTTTGTTGTTCATTGCTTTTTGAATCATCTTGGTAATTTTCTAGCTTGTTGTTCTTTGTTTTTCTCTTCTTGCAAACTCCATTGATGCACTCTTCTTTCAAGCTTTTTACTCTTTTTAGCCAAGCAAACATTAGGTAGATAAAGCCAAATGGGACTTTCCTCTTTGGTATTTTGACTTTCTTTTCAATTTAATGCTTTTAACTTCTTTAAATTTCAAGCTTTTAGTTTCCCTCCATGTCTTCTCTTTCAATTGCAAGCGTGCTTAGTTTAGTAAATTTTAATTTATGCAATGTTGATAATTAGTTCTAGTTAATGTCTTTAAAGATTAATTACTTTCAAACAAGCTTTAATTTGTATTTGATGCAACTCGTTTAGAAATTAAGGTTTTAGGGTTTAAGTTCGTTTAGAATCATTAATCGAAATTTGTTGAGAAATGGGATTGACGACCCCAATACTTGATCGACATTTGGGATTGACAACCCCAAACCGTGGATTAAGTGCTCGGCAAAAACCGATTGATCGTGGAGACGAACCGAACACCCTAAACCCTCATTTTCATTATTTTCATTTAAATCTCTTTTAATTCTTGTCTTAGTTGATTAACTTTCAAAAACTCAAACCAAACCAATGATTAATGCTTTCTTAGTTTAGATTAGTGTAATTTCGATTAACAAGAGAGTAAGTAAAAACATCGACCGCCGATAATATCTATCCTTGAGAGACACGACTCGGGAAAGCTTACCYCTCTACAATCAACTCCGTACTATTGCGGAGAAGATTTCTTAGAGTGCTAAGAAATCCTCGATCAAATTTTGGCGCCGTTGCCGGGGATAGATTAAGGCTAATGGTGTTTTTAATTATTTCTCTTGTTATCTTAGTTGGTAGTTAATTTAGATATTTATTTTACTTTCGATGCTCGTAATCCTTTTTTGAGTGTTGTGTTTACAAAGTACTCATTCGGGAAGCCCGATGCCGCTCGCCCACACTCACGACAATCAAAGGATGCCTCCGCCGCTTGATTGATCCGGTCGAGGATGGAAAACTACCGAGCTAGTTTTCCATACGACAACCCTTATATCCAAACTCCCAAATATCCAAATCCTTACATCCAATTTCCCGAGTATCCAAGTCCGTACACCACTCCCCCAAGCGATCGGGTCCCCTCGACATATGATGACCTGTATGCTTCGATTGGTCGAGAATGGGCCCAATCTTTTGATTATCCTGGCCCATGCCCTTCATATTCTCTACCGATTACACATCCCCATAACCCGAGCATGGATCCTTATGCACCAACTCGTGGTCTTTATGATCTGGATTTTGACGATCATATGCTAAACTCGCCCCGCCTTCTTCTTACCCGAGCTTTGACTCGTGCTCCCCAAATTCATGATTCATATTCTTGGAGCTATGACTTTTACGACCTACCCACCTCGAGTTCGTATACTCCGAACGACGACCCGTACACCTGACTTTTTAAAGACTCATCTATGACCCAACTCCCAGACTTAGAGTCTCTCTTAGCCGAGCTCGTGGAATGCCTTGCTCGCATAGAGACTCAAGTAGGGCAAATCTCCAACGATGTGGACGAGCTCAAACAATCTCATTTTGACGACATGCCAACTTTTGATGTGGTGGATCCCACGATCGTTAATGGCTTTTCAACTTTTGATGGTTATTTGAAAGAGGTGTGCACGGAGGTGGAGATAGATGGTGAGGAGAAAGGTTCGGAAATTGGCATTACCCCTCTCGTGTTTTTTGAAGAAGTTGTAGAGGAACGTGAGGGGGGGTTGTTTTTGGGGTCTCCAACGGCACTTGGATTGTCGAGCTTACTTGCCTTTGGCAAGGATTATGAAGTTGTGCCGGTTTTGGAGGATGTGGAGTTGATCGAGCCTCTTTTACCACCACCCGATGTCGTTTGTCTACTCGAACAAGTGGAGGTGGAAGAAAGAGCGGGGGAGGGAGAACAGATGATCGTCGGGGATACGAAGGAGTAGGTCGACCCATTTTGGGATGATCACATTTGGGTGGTCGACTACTCCCTCTTCCAACCACCGAAGCAAGCCCGCTCTCTTGATAGTTCGACCTTCCGGCTTGCCCGACGTGCCCGCCTTGGTGATTTTTATCACCTGCTGTATCTACCCGAGAACACCAAGGTGTGGCACGATCGCCACCTCTTTTTGGATCCAAGATAGCGTCAATTGTATAAACCGTCGAGCTATAGACGTTAAAGTAGCGCTTATTGGGAGGCGACCCTATTTGTAAAAAAAATGAAAGAAAATCCAAAAAAATATTAAATTAAAAAAAAAACTTTTTATTCGTATTTTATTTTTGCAACCCCCCGTTTGTTCATTTCTTGTAAGTTGCTTGTCTCGACTCCCGGAAAGGACTTACACACAACCGCGTCGACACAAGCTCGGAGATAGGGGCGTTCTCTATTCCCTATACTTTTTACCGCTTTATTTAACTTAATTTACAATGAGGACATTGCTAGCTTTTAAGATTGTTTGCATGCTTGCTTGTGCTAATTTGAGTAACGTGTGTGTTATTTTTGCTTGGAACCTTGGCGAAGTGACGCGGTTTTGATGAATTGCTTAGGAGTTTAGATTTTCGATCGGATTTAGTGTACTTAGGTAACTTGACTCGTTGGGAGCTTTGTTCAGCTTTAGCTTCGTGCTATCCTTGAGCTCATATAGAACTAGTGCCTCAACTAGCCTCGTCGTCGAACACTCTCTATAGGATTTTTGTTTTGCATTTTGGAGTCGTCAATTGCTCCATGTGCTCGATCGAAAACATTGTAAGTTGCTAGTAGCAACGAGTAGTCGGAGCCGTTGATTTCTCTTTGTATATATCTTGTATTTAAGTACCTTATTTCCTTGGGTACCAAGAAAAAGAAAAAAAAGAAAGAGAAAAAGAAGAAAAAAATGATGATAAATAAAAGAAGGATAAGTTATAAATCCTTGTAGTTATTAAGTAATAAGATGTGAAACTCTTGCACGTTTACTCTTTATCCTTCTTTTTAGATTTTGTTTGTTAAAGAGAGTTGTAGACGATTGGGGCTAGTAGGGAGCTGATTAACGGTTTGACCGTGGATAGACCTTAGCCGGGGCAAAGATGAGGGGACCGACTTGGAGGGTTACCTAGTACTTTTAGGTTTCAGGAGTCGATCTAAACTTTTTTTGTCAAGACATCCTTGTCGTCCTTTTAGCCGAGCTAACGAGCATTTTAGCATACAACGCCTCAAATTAGGTTTTTGTGCATTAGATTAGGATCACCCAGGGGTAGTTTTGTAATTATAGATTAGTATTTCTTGAGGACAAGCAATCATTCTAAGTGTGGGGTGGTTGATTTGTACTTTTTTATACACTTTTTTGTTACCTTTTTGTGTCGCATTCGTGTGTGTTTTGCTTGGACAAGCAGAGCCTGCGCACGTTTGGAGGCATCCCACTCGACTCGGATTGGAACGGACAAGCAAGGGAACACAGCGTGAAAGAGGAGTGACAGCCGGTAGGCATTTAGAGCGGAAATGAGAAAACTGAGCCGGGGGCGGCCGTACCAGTCGATCGACTGGACCTCTCCAGATCGACTGCTCGGCAGTGAGTTTGCCAATTTTGGGCGAAGTAGTCGATCGACTGACACTTAGTCGATCGACTGCTCCTCAGTCAATCGACTGCAACGCAAGAATTTTTGTGGTTTTTGACCTATTTTGACAATTTTGCCCCTGCGTTTTTATGTATATAGGCCCATCAGCTCAACCTTATCCAAACAACCCTTCCTTGGTGGAATATGGACTTGTTCCATTTCTTCCAAGCCTTTACTCTTGCATTTCAAAACCCTAGGTATTATATCCTTATTTTAGTGTAGTTTAGTTTATCTTAAGTAGTTAGTTTAGTTAGGTTTAGTTGTTCTTAGAAAGTGTAGGAGAGAGTGACACCTCCCTCATTTGTGGATCTTGTGTTGTTGAAGCTTTCTCACTTGTGGATCTTGTGTTCAATGCAATTTGGTAGTTTTCTTTCCCTTAATTATTATGCTATGTTCTTGATTAATTGTTCATGATGTTGTTTTGTGTTTGTTTTCACTAGTACAAAAACAAGATTCAAGAACAGACATTTAAGAACGCCTCAGGAGGCGGCGTTCTTGAATGTCAGGCGGTTGCATTTTTTTAATAAAAGTGTCACATACCATAACGTCTTTTTTAAAGACGTTCTGGTATACTGTATATCCAGAACGTCGTTAAAAAGACGTTCTTGTATATTAGATATCCAGAACATCGTTAAAAAAGATGTTCTCGTATTTTAAATATCAAGAACGTCTTTAAAAATGAAGTTCTCGTATTTTAAATATCGAAAAAGTCTTTAAAAAAGATGTTCTGGATTGTTTTACTATTAAGAATGCCTCTCTCAAAGACGTTTTGGATTAAAATTTATCTTTAATTAATTAATATTCATTTCATCCCATTTATCTCCCCCGCTCGCCCCCCGCTCCTCCGAAAGAAACCCTCCCACTTTTCCCAAAATCTCAGGGAATCGAAATTCCCCAAAATCTCATCTCTGCGCAAGCCCAGCCTTCTCCCCATTTTTTTCCAATTTCTTCAAAAAAATTTGAAACTTCTGGGTCATCGTCTTTGGCGCCGGTTAACCGGATTAATGTAGCCTTACCTCCGATGGTCTCAACCTTCCTACCCTCACATCCAATTATGTCAAACACAACCTCAATCCAAACAAGCAAAAAAACCCTGCGATTTTGAGCGCCGATCCCCTTTTGGGGAAAAATGGCGATTCCTCGTCCGGTGGCTCTCCGGTTGAATTCCACCCTCACAGACCTTCGCCACTTGCTGTAGGTACTACCACGACCATCAATAACATCAATCGCGTCCCAATTGATTCCAATTCAAATCGCGAGGTCCGATCCCCTTTTGGGAAAACAGGCGAAATTCCGCCCGGCGCCTTTCCTGTTCAATTCAGGTTGTACAACCCTTCCCTACACCCAGTCAAAGATATCTCAATTGTCAATTTCAAAGAACGTGGCTCAATTTTCTAAGAGGAGCACTATGGCTATTTCGACAAACCATCTTCTACTTCCTCTGATTCTTGCCACTGAGTTTCTTTTTAACTCAAACATCATCAACTACATGTAGGTTTTTTATTATTTTGCCTCTGCAATTCAATGTTCCTTTTGTTTTGTTTATTTTACAGTTAAAATTGAATTGTTATTTTTTATTAGCAGGACCATTATAAAAAAATTAATTAAATCAACGAAGAAGTTTGAGTGAGTTGCAGCTCGATGGAGAGACTTGGCTATCCGTGAGGTGAAATAATCCTGATTTTAGTGTCTGTTTTTCTTTTTCCCCGATCTCGTTTTGCCATTTTATGTTCGTTTTGTTTGAGTGTTTGCCATTTTATGTTCATTTTGTTTGAATGTTTGTTTTAGTCGATGGCTAGTTTCATGTGTTTCCATTGATTTGAAATCACATCTCGAATTTGTGAGAAGAGGAGTTCATATCGTGATTGATACGCTGGGGAGGCTTGTGGATATGCTGGCGAAGAAGAAAATGAATCCTGAAAATTGCAGGTAATGATAACTGTAACTCTATTTTGTGCTGCCTTTTATTTTCATCTTTGTGAGCCTTAAATACATTTGTTGTTTATGTTTGCTTGAGCTGGTTTTGCATAGAATCGATTTTTTCAAAATGTTAATTGTTTGTTTATAATTTCATTTGATGTTTATGTATGCTCCTGCAACCTCATGAATGTGGTAGCTTCCAGTCCGTTGTTTGATGGAGCCGGAGAACGGGTGGCCGTTGTAAGTTGTGAAGAAAAAAACCATTTTTAATATTATTATTTTTTCTTTTCGATTCCTTTTTAGATCTGCATTTGTCCCGGTGTGTTTTTTGATTGTTATGAAGTGTGTAGATTTGTTTTTTATTGGTTTATTTTCAGATGTATATTATTCTTGGCGTGTTTTTAGTTTTTTTTTTCGGGTGGCCGTTCATAGATCTATTTTCTTTATGGTTTGATTAGTTTATTTATTTCTTTGTGTGTTTATTCATGATACTGTTGGATGCCGATGTATGTTCAAAAAACCAATGCGCAGTAACGGCTTCAGACTAATTTGTTGTTACTGAGATATTTTTTTTTTTTTGGTTTTTTTTAATTCTTAATCACATATCTAAAGAATGTTAATTCAAAACCAATATGGTAAGTTCCAAATGTTCTCCCTCACTCAACAACAAATTTATTTTTTTCGATTCCAACGTCAGAGAATGGCGATGGAGTCTCCATTCAAGGCCGACGCACTCAAAGGCAAAGTAGCTCTCCTCACCAGAGGCGGGTCGGGTATCGGGCTTGAGATCTCGACCCAATTCAGAAAGCATGGAGCCTCCATCGCCATCATGGGCCGCTGCAAAAATGTATTAGACGACGCCATTTCAGCCCTCAAGTCTCTCGGCATCTCCGTAATACTCTTCAACTTATTTTATTATTTAGTCTTATTTTTCCTTTTGGACAACAAAACTGAGCACTGATCCAATTAGTTCCATCAATCTTTCTGCATACTGAACTAGCTCTTTTTTAGATGACTGATTGATTAATTATACATCTTCTGATTTCTTTCTATATATTTATTGTCAAGATAAGATTTTTTTTTGTTCATGCTAAGTTTGATTATTTACTATCTGTTTATTCTCTTCAAAAACATTGATAATGGATTTGAGTTCTGTAGAAATCGACAACAAGCTGAACTAGGCCTTAGATTTTTTGTTTTACGTAAATCATGTATTTTAATTATTGTGTAAATTAGTCAACAATGAACTGAACCTAGAAGATTAAAATAGCAATTAATTCCTATATTTGAGGACTTTTGAGGATTATTTTTTTGATCCCTTGCTGGTGTATATGTATTCTAAATCATTCGCAAATGGAATCAACAAATTATCTTTCCTTTTACTTTTTTTTTATGTTCTCTTTTCTTCTTATGTTTGTGTTTATAAGCTGTTGGGTTTGAAGGGGATGTCCGTAAATGGGAAGATGCACAAAGAGTTGTGAAGTCAACGGTGAAGCATTTTGGAAAGCTCGACATTCTTGTAAATGCTGCTGCTGGCAATTTTCTCGTCTTAGCTGAGGATCTCTCTCCCAATGGTTTCAAAATAGGTCAAACTCTCTAAATACTCTTGTCGAAGCTAAATGAGATTTTGTGCTTATAGTTCTTGAATGCTGAGTTTAGTGTTTGTTTGTTTTCTAATTTTATTTTTTCGGCCAGTTTATGATAGGATTTCCTCAAATGACCCAGTTTTAGTTCCCAAGAATGAGTGTATAATTTCTTTTTTCACTTGAAATGGGTATCTGACAAGAGACAAAAAGTTATGTTGATTCAACTGTTAAGTTAATTACAAAAAATTATTCTTCAAGTTTAGTCTAATTATAAGAGACCCCAACTATTTTTCAAAGTTACAAATATATTTGAAGGATAATTACTAAAATACCCATGATGGCAATGGAGGCTCAATTTTGTGTTCTTGAAATGATCGATGATTTACCCCTTCTTTTTTATTGTCCATTTCAACAAAAGCTGATGATGGAGATTAATTAAATCCTTTTTTCATGTTCAAAAGGTTTTAAAAATAAGAAATAGATCTTGATCATTTGATTTGATGTCTGGGAAGACATATGGATTTCCTGAAAACACTCTGCCCGAGGAGTTACTAAAGCTGCTAAAATCGCTGGCTTCGACTTTGGGAGACTCGATCAAACTCCGAGCTGTGAAAGTGGTTCATCTGAGCGGTGCCATGACGAACGAGATATACAAAATAAGATGGCCCACAAAGACCGATAACGAGAGAACGCTCTTGGTCAGGTTTTATGGCGACGGGGTCGACCATTTTTTCGACCTGGACGAAGAGATTCGCACTTTTGAGTGTCTGTCGGGTCACGGGTACGGCCCGAAACATTTAGGGCAGTTTCGCGAGGGCCGCGTTGAAGAGTTTATTCAAGCAAGGGTATGTGAGTCAAATTATTATATTTAAATTAATGCTTATTTTCATTGCTTTTAATGTTCATTTTCTGCTGATTAACTTAAGCCTTAGGCTTATCTTCTGTTTTGGAAAAGGTTTTTTGCTTTTTATTTTTTGCAGCAGAGGCCTTTAATTAATTTCTGTATGCAATAAGTAGAAGAACTTATGCTCTTTGTTGTTCTTTGTTGAAAGCTATAACTGACCACAAAGGCATGGGTTAAAATAAAAAAGTTGCTTATCACTTTTTTTTTTTGGATAATTATGAAACTAACCTAAAGTTTAGCGTAATTAGAAAACACTCCAGCTCTCTTTTAATTTTACAAAGAGTCCCTTGAAGTGTTTCAAATGTGCCTTGATTTTTGAATAAAACAAAAGTGGTATTATAATTATAATAATAATTATTATTATTATTTGTAATAAGACTAAATCTAAAGGGTAGTAGCTATAGCTACCTGTATATTTTGTACATATAATTCAGAGCATTGTCCCCTTAATACCCGGTTATAATTCTCATTTGTTCTGATTATTTAACTTCTGAATGGTGATCAACTCAGCTGCTGGATGGTAATATTATAACATTGGGTTACTCTTTACATACACAAATTTTTTTTACCTAATAGTTTAGTTATGTGTACCTGTGGCATAAATATATAATATTCCAATGGCAAAATGAGTTTTAATTTCCACGCAACATTATTTTTCTTGAAAACTATAAACTATTTCTAATATTTGAGTTCTTGTGCTCGCCATATTGTAGATGCTGTCAGCTTCTGACCTTCGGGATCCGGAAATATCCGCCCTCATAGCTGCGAAAATGAGAGAGTTTCATAATCTTGATATGCCCGGTACCAAAAACACTATCTTGTGGAAAAGAATATTAATCAAATTCACAACGGATGCGGGTAGAATCGCTGGTCTTGACGTGCCGAGGATTATTAACGAGCCTACTACTGCTTCTATTTGTGGATAACTTGAATGGTAACAAAATAGGTACTCATCATCTTTTGGTGATTTCTATATTAAGATTTGGTGATCGTGTATTTAGATAATTGTGTTGTTTGTATTGACATCTTATGGTTATTGTGTATTATTGTGATTAATAACATGTGTTGTTTGATCTTGGGATTATATAAATGATATGTTTTTTGTGATTTAAATAGGTAAGAAAATTGTAATATATATGAGCAGGCCTGGAAAAAGGAATCCGGAATGAAATTTGATGTATTTATTGGCACCTGTTTTCATTTTTTTTTAATTTTTTACTACTTTCCAGAACGGTTATTCAAAAACCCGTTCTAGAAAGTATACTTTCCAGAACGCCTATTTTCGAGACGTTCTTGATTCGGCCTGAAATAGTGAGCCACCCGAATAAGATCTGGTCACACAAGAGCTTCCAAAATCTGCACCACAAACACAGGTTAGAAAGGACCACCGGTGGTTTTCCGGTGGAAACCTCTCCGATGCCTAAGTTAGTAAGCGATGAGGTGTTTTCCAGAAAAATAAGAAGGAATGCTTGTATGAACATACCTCTCATTGTCCCCAAGTTAGGGTATTTATATCTTAACCTAGTGGGGACCCCAGCCGGGATCTCGGGAACACGTGCCGCAAATCATGGGCCGTTTTATGAAACATATTCGGAACAAGTGGTCCCACTTGTTCCCTCCCGGGCAAGCTGGTTGCCAGGTCTGTTTAGACCCATTCCGGCTCTGATTGTTTATTGATTTCACTTTCTCTTTTATTCCAGGTCTGTCAGGCACACATATGGGCTCTCCCTGGTGGTGGGACCCCTTTTCCGGGATCTCGGGAACATAGTCCCTGAATTAGGGGCTGATTCAGTTAGCGAATTCTGACAAGTGGTCCCTACTTGTCTTTTTAGTTCCAACCTCGAGTAGGTCTGGCTCAGAGGCCATTTTCTCCGGAAGGGTTTTTGGCCACTCTCTCTTTACGCCAATTCGACCCATCTTATCTACTATCGATTCCAGGTCTACCTCAATCCAGGCCTGACCAATATGGCCCTATCAACTCCTCCCCCCCAAAAATGGTTGAGGTAGAGCTGGTAAGTGGGGCCCCACACCTTTTAGTGCTTCTCYTACTGGCCCGAATCCCCAGAGATACGCCCAGATGGCCAGGACTAATTATTGGCGTTTAGTGGCGTCTCACGTTCACCTATCAGGCTATTGTACCGCCACGTTCCCCACGCGCATGCCTAGTCAGCCCTAGTTAGGGTCCTAAACGCTTCGACTTATCTTCTGGGGCCCTAACCGCCTGCCCGCATTAAATGCTCAAATCCCATCAAATCCCTCTTTTCTCGATTTCCTCATTTTGAAATCATTCGCCTTACTTTTTATTCCCGCCGACTTCATTTTCATTTCTCCACTTTTTCATTCCTTGTTTTTTCCTTCTCCCATGGCTTCTGCGACTCCGCCCTTTTCAATACTCCGGTGAACTCCTTGCTACTATTTCTCCATTATTCCGACAATCTCCTCGAGTCAGGTACCTTTCTTCACTTTTTCCTTTTAATTTTTACAATGTCCTCTTCTCCAGAGATTAGGGTTACTCCTTCTCCTTCACTTGCTTTCCCCGAAAGGGRGGCAACTTCTTCTCCTCTGCCGCTCGCAATTTCAGAGGCGGCGGCAATCCCTGCTATTCCACAGGAGGCTGCAGCCTCACGCTCTTCCTCACCGGATCCTCCGGAGGTGGCGGCGGCTCTTTCCCCTCCGTCCAATGTTCCGGTGCCTACAGCCACCTCCTCGTCAGGGGGTGTGGTGTATCCTCCGCCGCTTCCTGATTATCCTAAGATCAACTCCATTCTTAGCCCAAACTCCGTAGATGAGCTTAAGTATAAGTATAGCATTAGAGACCCTTACGATCCTTATGCCCCTCGAGCCGGTACCTTGGCTTGTCAAGCCCCTGCAGGCCGAGTAACCTTCTATGCCGATCAATTCAGCGCGGGCCTGTGCTTGCCTGTTCATCCCATGATGTTGGAAATTGCTCAAATGTACAAAATCCCTATCTTTCAGTTTACCCCTAATTCCTTCCGCATTATGGCATGTTATAATCTGGCCATGCGCTATGCCGGCCAGGACCCTACAGCCCTGGTTTTTTATCAGATCTTCCTGGCTAAAAGCCTTCCCCCCGACTGTTTCTACCTTACTGCCCGGCTCGGAGTCCACTTCATCCACAAACTTCCAACCTCCCACAAATCCTGGCGCAAAAAGTTCTTTTTTGTTCACTGCGAGGGGGACTGGGGTTTTGACCCTAACCCTATTGATGGTTTACCCTCTTATCCGCCCTCAACCGCAGCGACTAGGCCTCCCCGTATTCAAAAGATAGTGGCTACCTTGAATGCCAATCCTATTAACGTGACCGAATTTCTCACTCCATCAGTTTTGCAAACCTTTAATGAGACCTGCGAAATGGGTCCTTTGCCTGCCGGGATTGGTAAAAGAGACCTCCTTATTTTGACACTACTGCATCATATTTTATCATTCCATGCCTCTAATTTTGTCTTCCTATTTCAGAAAGGATGATGCGTTTGTTGTTCGAGGCTACCGACAAAGAAGGCACCGCGGCCGACCCGATTATGCCAACTCAGGAGGTAAGCGGAGTTGGCGTACCCCAAACTCATAGTTCCCCTGTAGCCGCACCACCAGTATGTCCACGGTCGGTTAGACAAGTCATTTCGGACTCAGAGGAGGAGGAAATGCCTCTCACCAAGAGGCCTCAGTCCAGCCGAGGTCGAGGCATAGTTATTTCAGGTAATCCTACCCCCGCTCCGGTCGCAGCTCCGGCGGCCCCCACTGTGCGCAGCTCTGGTCCTCCTCAACGGACCTCAGTTTTAAACTGCTCTGGAGACGTAGCGGTTCGCCACGTGAGCGGTCAATGTTCCCCCGAGGACCTGCGAGTTTTGGAGCAGATGAGTGATCGGGAGCTACTGGAATCCTGGTGCCAGGATGAGGCTCGGGTAAGTTATCCTTTATTTCCTTTTCTTTTTCTCCTTCCTTCCCCCCTTCTTATTTTGCATCTTTTCAAAATTTTGACACCTTTCAATCTTTTCTCAGGCTGAGGCGAAGAGGGCCCTTTTAGCCATTAGGGCGACTCGATCTCTGGGCCAGGCCGATCTGGCCAAGGAGAACGCCGACCTCAAGGAGAAAATGCTACGTCTGCGGGCCCTATCCAAGGACAAGGTGAAAGAGGTGAAGAAGTTGCAGGAAGAAGTGGTCGGGCTGAAGAAGGCCCAAAAGAAGATGATAGAGACGGCTCGAGAGGAGGCCAAGAATGAGGGCATTGCTGAGGCGAGGAGCCTAGCCGACGAAGCTCTGGCTAAGTCTAAGGTTGAATGGAAAACGGAGTTTCTCAATTCCGAAGAGGGGCTGAGTCTAGTCCAAGTGGCCAGAGAGGAGACCAAGAAAGCCTTCTTGGGATCGAAAGCCCTTTTCTCCTTGCTCTTTCCTGAAGCCATGGTATATTAGAACTATGGCTTGGATGAGCAGGCTAAGTGGATCAAGGACAATCCTGAATCTCCCTTTGATCGGAAAGCCCCACTGAAAAATCCCCCTGAGCCGACCTCCTTTTCATACGACCCTGCCAAGGACCACCTTCACACTATGGGGCCCGTGGAGTTTGTCGAGCATATTCATGCCGTTCTGCACCCTTCCGTTCCTGATCAGCCTCAGCCAGACCTAGCCCTTTTCGTGGTCCCCCTGACATCATCTCCCTCCCCAACCTTTGCAGGTCTGGGTGAGCTTCCTGGAGGTGCCTCTCCTGGAGGTCTGTCAGGGGATGCTGTAGAGCAATTGTCAATGGGGCCTGGGGCGGAGATGGATGTTGAGCCTTAAACCGGGCAAATCCTGTTGTTTCCCAACAGACCCGTAGGATGCCTGCGTGGCTGGTCTGACTGAGTATTCTGAAAAATTGTAATATTGAATAATTTTTGACTTTTTATTAATGGATGCTTTCTTTTTTTTTTTTCTTTTTTTTCGTGTAATGACCCTTGCGTTACCTAGGGTTTCCTTAATATCCGGAAACCCTAGTACTTGTTGATTCTCTTATCACGTGCCTGTCTTTCTATAAATTCTTGCTTGCATTCCCATAATTTCTTAATTTCCGCCCCCATCCTTCTGATCCCCTCAATTATCTGTTATGGCTTCTTCCCCTCTCATTAATAAACTCAGTACCGCGCGGCGCAAGAACATCGCCCTTGTGGTCGAAAAGTTCAAACTTTCTGATCAAATTGTTTCTTTGAAAGAAAAGATTGGTTCCCTGTACCGTTTTCTAGAGAGGAAGCAACAGAAGAAACGTTTTTATAAGAGGGAATGGGCTGAGCTCCGGCAGGTTAATCGCCAGCTTCAAGAGGAGAAAGCGGATCTGATTGAATCAGTGAATCACTTGACCCTCGCTGTCGGCGAAGCACAGTCACTCTCTGATCGCTCCGACAAGTACCATCGCCATTTTCACGAGACAGAGCGTGAACTCTGGCGCGTTCGTCGAGCCTTAGCCGCAGACCGGAGATCCTCTCCGTGACACACCTTATGTTTTTATTGCTTCTCTAATCTCTGTACTGAGAATGTTGACCCAGAATTTTGTTTGTATCCTCATATGTTCAATGAAATGGGAGAGATTATAGTTTCCCTGTATGTTTTTATCTTCTTACTCCTGCATTTCAAGAATACTTGCAACATTTGTCCTCCTTGCCTTCGAGCGATTTCTAAATTCACATCAATCCTGAATTCCCCTGGCTTCATAGATGTGGTCTCGGGGCACATTTGTGTTTAAATTGTTTAAGAGTATCTATTCCTGCCAAGATAGATGCAGGTCTTAAAAAGATCGAAGAGATCTGCTTTGGACCAGACCTGACTTGTAGTACCAGGCAGGTCCGGCAAAAGAACTTTCTAGATTGGCCCATCCGGGCGTAGGCCAGTAATCATGCTTCTTCTTCTTCTTTTTTTTTTTAGAGACATTAAGAGACTTTGGCCACTCTTGGCTTATGCTACCAATCAAGATGGGCAGTGTAATGGACATCCCTATTTTAGCCAATCCTGGCTTATACTGATAATCGAGTCAGTTATATCATGAGCATCTGCCTTTCAGTCAATCCTGGCTTATATGATAAACAGGTCTGGAAAGTTGAGGACACTCGTTCTTAGCCAATCCTGGCTTAGAATGACCATCAGGTCAGGCAAAATCATGGGCAGCCGCCCTTGGCCAATTCTAGCTGAAACTGTCAAACAGGTCTGGCAAAATCATGGGCAGCCGCCCTTAGCCAATCTTGGCTGAAACTGACAATCAGGTCAGGCAAAATCATGGGCAGCCGTCCTTAGCCAATCCCGGCTGAAACTGACAAACAGGTCAGGCAAAATCATGGGCAGCCGCCCTTAGCCAATCCTGGCTGAAACTGACAACTAACCTTCCTAAATTAAACCCATCTTTGGTTTATAAGCCAAGTCTCATTTTTTTTCATCAGCCGTTTCAGTCATCACCCTCAAACACTCTCAAAATCTTTTCGACTCTTCTTCACTTTTCAGCCGCAAGCATCAGGTAAACACACCTCTCCTGTTACATTTTTTTTTTTCTTTACTTGCAACACAGCGAAATCAAAGTTTTCGGCAGCCATCGTAATCGAATCGGCTGCCGATTTCCAAATCACCCCAGGGCCAGCCGAAACCCACAAGCCAAAACAGCCGCAGCACGAAACCAACCACAAACCCAACCAGCCCAACTCAAAACCCGTTTCCTTTCGCCATCATCCGATTCCACCCACCAACTACAAAATCCTAACCGCCCATCTTAGTCGGAACCACCAGCGAGCACCAGCCCAATCACCCGTCATCGCCAACAACCCAAACGTTCGAGACGTAACCGACACGTCGAACAATCCGGATCATTAAGTCATCCAACCACCGCCTACAAGCCACCAAACCCGGACCCCTTGTCCAAACCCGAGCACCACAGCCCGATCATCGACCACGTCAAACCATTCGGATCCCCGAGTTTACCCGTCGTCGTGGCTGCCTTCCCCAGGCCCGAAACCAACCCATTTACGGCCAAAACC
>BMAC01001215.1:139253-158140 GCA_014905375.1 Phtheirospermum japonicum
TAAACCTTAACCCTAGCTTTCAAAAATAAACTCATGTTTGGTTTATAAACCAACACAAACCATCTGCAGTTTTTTTCACATTGCGTGCTATAACCACGAATTAAAACCAGAGACCAAATGTGTCTGTGACCGGGGAAAAGGGTCATCGGTTATATCCCGGCGCGTTTTAGCTGTAGTCAACTTATTTTCTACGATAAAACTATGAAGTCTATGGTCATTTGTGCTATTTTTGAGTTGTATGATTTTGCATGGGTTAAGTCGGTGTAACTATTGAGTACGTTGAGCTCATCCCAAATCAACGATATTTTTTTCAGGTATGAACGAAGATGTCGATCGGATGGGAGATGAGTAGAGGAATAAAAATGTTGATGTTGGTTTTGTGTTTCCAAACTTGTTTCATTGTTTTAAATTAAAGTTGAACTAGACATAAAAATGCGTTTTTAATTATAAATTTCCTTTGATGGTGATTTGGTTATTTATATTATGATTATTTCCGCTGCGTAAAGTTTGAAAGTCTTGACATTTATTGTGACGCCAAGGTTTCGTCATATTTTTCTTAAATATAAATCCTATTTTGTTTAAAGTGAAATCTGGGTGTTACAAAGGTGGTATCAGAGCCAAGGTTTTGATTGGTTCTATAGACTCGTTTTGTATATGAAAATCAGAAAGTTTATAAAATAAATATTTAAATTACTTAAATAGTTTTCATTCCCCCTCGTCGAACATTCGTCGATATCCTCAAGGTACAAAAATTCATTACAATTATTTAGTCATTAATTTACATTCCTTGTTATACCATGATTGCATTGTATTGGGTATGGTTGTTTATACTATGGATATGATGATTGTATGGTCTTGGGAATAGTTGATGATGCTTTTGATGTGAATCTGTTGTATTGGGAATGGTTGATGATGCTTTTGATGTGAATGTGTTGTCTTGGGAATGGTTGTTGATGCTATTGGTATGATGACACTCCAAGGCATGGAGGCTTTCAAGAATTATGACTTTTTAGAGGTCGACACGGTTGGGTTATTTTGTTGACCAAAACATCGTTTGTGGCGCTAGGCCAAAGAAGAAACTCCCAAGGAAAACCGTGAAGAGGTTTCCAAAGGGAAGAAGAAGAGGGAATAGGGTTAATGAAGAAAACCCAATCCACTTCGACCAAAAGACCGTTGAGGCTATGGACACGGTTTTCACCAACTTTTTTTCAACGCCTTCAAGATAACTGTTTGGGGAATGGAGGCAACAACTCGAGAGCAGTGGATCAGTTCCGCCAGTACCGACCACCAACTTTCAATAGGAGAGATGGGCCTGATGCAGTGGAGGAGTGGTTTCGGTCACTCAAAAGAATCTTTCGAATGATAGCGTGCGACGACGTGCAGAAGGTCACGTGTGCCACTTTTCAGCTAACTGAAGATGTTGACCACTGGTGGGAAGGTTATTGGAGAACCTGTTCAGAGGCGGAGCGAGACGCCTTCACTTGGAACAAGTTCAAGATGGTGGTTATGGAGAAGTTTTTCCCGCGCTCGTACCGCGATCAGAAGGAGACCGAATTCCTGAATCTCAAATAAGGAAACTTGGCGGTCACTGAGTACGAGAGGAGGTTTAAACAGTTGAGCCGTTTCGCTACTCACCTAGTGGACACCAATTTGAAGAAATCGTTAAGGTTCAAGAGAGGTTTGAGAGCCCAACTAGCGGGTATCTTATCAGCACAAGGCGACCTTCCTTACTCGGAGATGGTTAAAAGAGCCCAGGATGTGGAGTCAAGTCTTGGAATGGATGAGGTGAAGCCTAAACCCACAACTTCAGTGGACAAGAGAAAGTGGGTAGGAGGAAGTTCCAACCAAGCCAAGCAACAGAAGACTGGTGACGTGATCAGACAACAGGGGATGGACAACAAGCCCATGTGCCAAAATTGCGGTAAGAGACATTTTGGTGAGTGCCTTCTAGGGCAGGGAAAGTGTTACCGCTACCGTCAGAGTGGGCATGCAACGCAGTTCTATCCTGTGTATGGTCAAAGGCAACAAGGCGGTGGAGGGCCAAATCTAGGACCAACCAATGGAGAAAATGCTCGAATGTATGTCATGGCACGAAATGAGGCTGAAGAGAACCCTGGAGTTATAACAGGTATGTTGACTGTCTCGGGAATTCCTACTTTTGTGCTTTTTGATACGGGTGCTCCGCACTCTTTTGTGTCGAAGAAATTTCGTGATTTAACTGAAGTTAAGAGCACTAGAGTAGAGGAACCCTTAGAAGTTGGTTTACCATCCGGAGACGTAATGGTCACGAACTTGATGGATAAGGGAGTGAAGATCGATGTAGGAGGAAAGAATCTCGAGGCTGACGTAATGGTCACGAACTTGATGGATAAGGGAGTGAAGATCGATGTAGGAGGAAAGAATCTCGAGGCTGACTTGTATGTGATCGAAATGAAGGATTTCGACTTGATATTAGGAATAAACTGGCTCACGAAATATCAAGCGAAGATACAATGTCGCGAAAGAGAAATAAATTTCAAACTCCCGGAAGGTGGAGAGATCAAGTTCTTCGGAGCCAAGACCAAGACGGTGCCACAAGTGATAACGACAATGAAGGCCATGAAGCTGTTGAAGAAGGAGAGATGCCAAGGTTTCCTGGTGAATTTGGTGAGCAATCCAGCAAGCGAGGTGACACCGCACGAAGTGCCCATCGTTCGAGATTTTAAGGACGTCTTTCCGGAAGAGTTACCAGGATTACCGTCCAGTCGTCAAGTCGAGTTCACAATTGATTTCACACCAGGGGAACCACCTATCTCAAAGGCACCTTACAGGATGGCACCGAAGGAACTTCAAGAGCTAAAGGCACAAATCCAAGAGTTATTGGATTTAGGTTTTGTCCAACCGAGTGTTTCACAGTGGGGAGCACTGGTCCTCTTTGTTAAGAAGAAAGATGGGTCAATGAGAATGTGTATCGATTATAGAGAACATAATCGACTCACAATAAAGAAAAAGTACCCGTTACCTCGAATTGAAGACTTATTCGATCAATTGAAAGGAGCGAGTGTCTTCTCTAAGATCGACTTAAGGTCGGGGTATCATCAGTTGAAGATCAAGGAGAGTGACACTCCGAAGACTGCTTTCGGGACGAGATATGGACACTATGAGTTTGTAGTGATGCCTTTCAGGCTAAGCAATGCTCCAGCAGTGTTCATGGATTTGATGAATAGGGTTTTCCACCCCTACTTGGATAAGTTCATCATAGTCTTCATCGACGACATCTTGATCTTTTCGAAGAATCAAGATGAGCACGAAGAGCACTTACGAATAGTGTTGGGAACACTTCGCAAGGAGAAGTTGTATGCGTAATTCAGTAAGTGCGAGTTTTGGATGGACCGAGTAGTGTTCCTTGGTCACATCGTCACTGCTCAAGGGATAGAAGTGGATCCATCTAAGGTTGAAGCGATAAATGGATGGGCCACCCCCACGAATGCGAGTGAAGTTCGCAGTTTTCTGGGTCTAGCAGGCTACTATCGAAGATTTATCGAAGGATTTTCTAAGATAGCTGTGCCGATGAATCGACTTACGAGGAAAGGGGAGAAGTTTGTTTGGATCACGAAGTGCGAGGTGAGTTTCCAAGAGCTGAAGAGAAGGCTCACTTCCGCACCCGTCTTGACAATTCCCGACCCAACGAAGGACTTCGTTATTTATAGCGATGCGTCGAAACAAGGTTTGGGTTGCGTCCTGATGCAACATGGGAAAGTAGTGGCTTATGCGTCACGACAACTAAAGACCCATGAGACAAACTACCCTACGCATGATTTGGAACTCGCGGCCGTAGTTCATGCTTTGAAGATCTGGAGACACTACTTGTATGGAGGCAAGTGTGAGATATTCACCGACCATAAAAGCTTGAAGTATTTGTTCACTCAGAAGGAGTTGAATATGCGTCAAAGAAGATGGTTGGAGTTGGTTAAAGACTATGAATGTACCATTAGCTACCATCCAGGGAAGGCGAATGTGGTAGCTGATGCTTTGAGTTGTAAAGGAGGACTGGCGAGTTTACTTTCCGAACAAGATAAGTTGGTTGAGGAGTTCGCCAAGATGAAGATCGAGATGGTGATACCTCCAAAGAACACGAAGGGGATCTTAGCATCCTTAGTGGTGCAACCAACTTTGAGAGAAAAGATCAAGGAAACTCAAACTCGAGATGGTTTCATAAGCAAGATGAAGGAGAAAGTGCGGAAAGGAACCATCAAAGGTTTTGTTTTAGCAGACGATGGAGTGTTGTTTTACGGAGGAAGAATTTGTGTTCCAAAAGACGAGGATCTAAGGAAAGGGATTCTGSAAGAAGRCCATTGCACRCCTTACACTGCACATCCTGGRGGTACCAAGATGTARAAGGACTTYAAGACAGTGTTTTGGTGGAGGAGCATGAAGAGAGACATTGCCACTTTTGTGGGAAAGTGTCTAGTTTGTCAGCGAGTCAAGGCTGAACACCAACGACCTTCGGGTTTGCTAAGACCACTAGAGATTCCGGAATGGAAGTTGGAGCATATCTCGATGGATTTCGTGGTAGGTTTACCACCATCGACGAAAGGTAACAAGGCAGTTTGGGTGATAGTAGATCATCTAACCAAGTCGGCTCACTTTTTACCGGTCAAGATGACCTTCAACATGGAATAGTATGCCCAAATCTATATTCGGGAAATTGTTAAGTTGCACGGAGTACCGGTCTCGATTGTTTCGGACAGAGACACGAGGTTCACCTCGAACTTTTGGAAGAGCTTGCAAAGTGCTCTGGGCACTAAATTGAAGTCCAGTACGGCTTATCATCCACAAACAGACGGTCAAACTGAGAGGACTAACCAGGTCAAGGATATGCTAAGAACTTGCATACATGACTTCGGAAGTCAATGGGAAGGCTTATTACCATTGGTCGAATTCGCTTACAACAACAGTTACCAATCCACCATTGGTATGGCTCCATACGAGGCTTTGTACGGAAGGAAGTGTAGATCTCCTTTGTACTGGGACGAAGTAGGGGAGAGAAAGATTTTGGGCCCCGAACTAGTCCAAGAGACGGTTAAACACATCACCACGATCCGAGATCGAATTAGGACTGCGCAGGATCGAAAAAAATCTTATGCGGACCGTCGAAGAAAAGATTTGCATTTTGAAATAGGCGATAAGGTGTTTCTAAAAGTAGCGCCGGTCCGAGGTGTAGTAAGATTCGGTCAAAGGGGGAAGTTGAAGCCAAGGTACATAGGGCCGTTGGAGATTCTCAGGAGAATCGGAGAATTGGCTTACGAGCTTGCGCTACCACCCAGTTTATCGAGCATTCACAACGTCTTCCATGTGTCGATGCTAATAAAGTATGTCTACGATCCACACCATATCGTGAGCTACGAAGAATTGGAGGTTAATAAGGATTTAACTTATGAAGAGGCTCCGGAAGCGATTTTGGATCGTAAGATACACCGATTAAGGAACAAGGAGATAGCATTGATTAAGGTGCAATGGAGACGTCATGGGATGAACGAGGCCACTTGGGAACAGGAGGAAGAATTCAAAGCGAAGTATCCAAATTTCGGCATTTCGGGTAAGTGCGGAATTTTGAGGACAAAATTTCTCTAAGGGGGGTAGGTTGTAACATCCATACATCCAATGCATATTTATTTAATTATTTATTTATCATCATGCATTAATAATATAATTCTAGTTCCAAGCTCGTCGCTATAAACAAATTCCTATTTTAATCAACCGGGTTATTCTATTCCACCTCTTATAAAGAAAAGAACTTAAATCAAAATACTTAATAGCATGGCGATACATTTATACAAAACTTCTACCCCGGGGTCAAGGTCGGCCAGTGAGACGATGGGGGATAAGCTTCATCGTCGAGAGGGAAACAGCCCTGCTTCCTGCTCCACCATTGGCTCGTAGGAAAACAACAAACAAACAACAAGTTGGAATGAGAGCTTCTCGGGGAGGAGCTCGAATGTAGTTAAACTAGCAACCAGCTTTAAATAGCTACACCAAGGGAGCCCGGCGTGGCAGAGCCTTGAGGTCTGGAAAAGCATGAAAAAAAACGGCTCGAATGGTAAATCTAAGAATTCTATTTAAACGAATTTATAGTTCGTTTTCAAATAAAATTATATTATCAATTTCTAAGAAATTATTATAATTATTTAGTAATTTAATTATTTATTTAAATTACTTTTGAGTCGTATATGAAATAATTCCGATTTCTAAAATTATTATAATTTATTTATATTATAGTTATTTTAATAATTGGGTTGTCAATGGAGTTATTTGTTTTAAAACTTAAGTCGTTTATTGGATCGATTATTTATTTTGGATTTGGAAACGAGCCCAATAGCTAGCCCGAGTCCACTAAACCTTAACCCTAGCTTTCCAAAAATAAACTCATYTTTGGTTTATAAACCAACACAAACCATCTGCAGTTTTTTTCACATTCTTGACAATTCTGCAAAACCAGCCGCAAGCAAGGTAAATCTCCCTTTTGTTATTCCATTTTTTTTTCAAAGAATAGAGTTTTGTAATCAAATTTTCGGAAGCCACCTCCAATGTTTTCAGCACAAGTTTTGCACACGGCCGCAATAAATTTTCTAGGAACCGATTTCTAAACACCTCTCTCAAAATTCACGATTAACCATCAAACCCAAACGAATTCCCAAACCTCTGGTCCAGCCCTCTGTCACGACTTGTCGCCATTGTCGGCTGCTCTTACGGGCCAAAAGTTTCGCCGTCTATCCACGGCTGAAACCCACGTCAACACAAACCCGAAGCCATCCCTGCCGTCGACAGCCACACCACCACGGCCTGGTTCAGGAGGCCCACGCCACCAGTGGCCCACAACCTCCACGCCTGCCACCCAACAGCCTCCAACGCCGAACCGCTGCCACTGACCTATAGCCGAGGCGCCGCCACCTCGCCGTTTCCTTTCGCCGTCGTCCGATTCAACCACCAACTACAAAATCCTTCCCGGCCGTCCAAATCGCCAACCGTTCGTCTATCTCCGTTGCGAGTCATCCCACACAGCTGCCGGTCTCCGAACGCCACCGCTGCCATGGGTTTTCGCCGTTCTGGAGAAGGCGAAATCGCTCGAAGTACCAGCGCCGCCTTCAGTCCAAAACCGAGCCGGCAAACCACCGGAGCCCCCCCCCCCCACTGAACCAGACAATTGCCTTGCCTTGAGCCGTCGGTGCTGCGCCGTCCGATCTACGTCGAGTGGCCGGCCGTAGCTGCGCCGATTTCCGCGTGAAGGAGAAAAAGGGAGAAATGAAAGGGAAAGGGGACGGGCTTTGACGGGAGGAGAGATTTAGGGATTAAGGGCTGGGAGTTTCCTTTTTATACCCATCCCATCTTTTTAGAAAGTTATAAATTGACCCCCCAACTTTAGCCACCTTTTCAATTGAACCCTCAGATTACCAATGAGCCAAATTTCAGCCTTCCGAATTATAGAAACCCCAATCCAGCCCCAAAACATATTTTATAACTACACTCCAGTCCATTTTAAATTGTTATTATTATTATTATTATTATTATTATTATTATTATTATTATTATTATTATCATTAATATTGTTATTATTATTACTATTATCATTATTATTACTATTTTAAATATGAAAAATACTAATTAAATATATTTCTATAATTGATTAGGTGACGAGCATTAAGGGGACTTAGGAACTCAACTACGTGCATACCACTCGATTTTCCATGACATTTTTACGAGGTAGGGACCACTGACTTGCCTATGTTAAATTTTATGTACTCAAATTTATGTTCTATGTGTATCATGCAATTCTATGTTTCCAAAAACTAATATAGCCGTAGACCAAAAGTGTCTGTGACCGGAGAAAAGGGTCATCGGGTTTATCCCGGCGTGCTATAACCACGAATTAAAACCAGAGACCAAATGTGTCTGTGACCGGGGAAAAGGGTCATCGGGTATATCCCGGCGCGTTTTAGCTGCAGTCAACTTATTTTCTACGATAAAACTATGAATTCTATGGTTATTTGTGCTATTTTTGAGTTGTATGATTTTGCATGGGTTAAGTCGGTGTAACTATTGAGTACGTTGAGCTCATCCCAAATCAACGATATTTTTTTCAGGTATGAACGAAGATGTCGATCGGATGGGAGACGAGTAGAGGAATAAAAATGTTGATGTTGGTTTTGTGTTTCCAAACTTGTTTCATTGTTTTAAATAAAAGTTGAACTAGACATAAAAATGCGTTTTTAATTATAAATTTCCTTTGATGGTGATTTGGTTATTTATATTATGATTATTTCCACTGCGTAAAGTTTGAAAGTCTTGACATTTATTGTGACGCCATGGTTTCGTCATATTTTTCTTAAATATAAATCCTATTTTGACTAAAGTGAAATCGGGGTGTTACAATACAGAACGCCTCAGCAGGGCGTACTGGATTTGCGGAAATAGGCGTTCTTAAAAGCTGTTTCTGCACTAGTGTTTGTTGTTCATTGCTTTTTGAATCCTCTTGGTAATTTTCTAGCTTGTTGTTCTTTGTTGTTCTGTTCTTTCAAGCTTTTTACCCTTTTTAGCCAAGCAAACTTTAGGTAGATAAAGCCAAATGGGACTTTCCTCTTTGGTATTTTGACTTTCTTTTCAATTTAATACTTTTGACTTTTTTAAATTTCAATCTTTTAGTTTCCCTCGATGTCTTCTCTTTCAATTGCAAGCCTTCTTAGTTTAGTAAATTTTAATTTATGCAATGTTGATAATTAGTTTTAGTTAATGTCATTAAAGATTAATTACTTTCAAACAAGCTTTAATTCGTATTTGATGCAACTCGTTTAGAAATTACGGGTTTAGGGTTTAAGTTCGTTTAGAACCATTAATCAGAATTTGTTGAGAATTGGGATTGACGACTCCAATACTTGATCGACATTTGGGATTGACAACCCCGAACCGTGGATTAAGTGCTCGACAAAAACCGATTGATTGTGGAGAACCCTCATTTTCATTATTTTCATTTAAATCGCTTTTAATTCTTGTCTTAGTTGATTAACTTTCAAAAATTCAAACCAAACCAATGATTAATGCTTTCTTAGTTTAGATTAGTGTAATTTTAATTAACAAGAGATTAAGTAATAACACCGACCGCCGATAATATCTATCCTCGAAAGACACGACTCGAGAAAGCTTACCGCTCTACAATCGACTCCGTACTATTGCGGAGAAGATTTCTTAAAGTGCTAAGAAATCCTCGATCAACTGGGTTACCCAGTGTTCGAGTCCGACGCTGCCGAGAAGCGCGCAACACGCCCGACTATCCTGCCGAAGCCTGCTTATAGCACCCAACCAGCGCTGAGCCGTCTCGACCAATGTCGATCCATTTTGCAAAATTGTCGTGCCAATCGAGCCCAACTCGACCCAAATGGTCTAGAATGATTATTTTGGGTCAAAATTGGTCAAACATGGGACATCCAAGCTTATATGGCTTAATTGACCCATTTACCCCTAATTAAACCTATTATAAATAGAACCTTACTCTCATTTTGTAAAAATACCTCCTCCCAACCCATGTTTGGGTTTGGGACTTAATTTCTCTCTCTAGTTCTTAGATTTTAATTTCAAGCATTTCCTTGGGTTTGTAAGCCTAAGAAGAATTCATGTATTCCCTTGGATTTTATTTTGATTGTAATTCCATTCAAGCCTTTAGATTCTCTTTTTAATTCAAGTAAGCTTTCTTTTAATTTCATGCTTGTTCTTTAATTTCATGCTTGTTCTTCAATTTATGCTTTTTGCCTTAGCTCTTTGATTTCTTGTTAGATCTTTTGAATCGTCCATGGAATCTAGATGAGTGACACATCTAGATCATAGATCGAGTCCTTGATCATTTTTATTTTGAGTATTTCGTATACTTTATCTTATCTTCATGCATTGTTTCATGCTAAATCCTAGATCTACTTCTTGTTACTTGTTATTTTACGTAAAGTTTCAAACTTTGACGTGTACTTTTCTTCCTCTTTCCATCGATGCCTTCAATTTGTGCTAATTTTCATTATTTAGGACTTTATGACCATGCATGCATAGGTGTACTTTGAGCTTTCATGCTTGTACTTGATGAAACTTGCTTGTTCTTGCTTATTTTCATTATTGCTTTGCATTTTCGTTTCGAGGCATCCAACCAACTTGTTCGTTTATCTTAGTTTCTCAAGCTACAAACACATAGATTCTTAGAATCGAATCGATCTTCAATAATATCAAGCCAAATGAACTTTTATTTTCAAAACCACTAAAAACTACAAAACATAATGGCGCAATAATGTTATTTCCTTCACATTAAATAGTAGTCAACATTCTCAGTCTTGATATCTTGACACTGGTAGTAACTTCACACACCCTCTGTGTGGATTTATAGGACCTATGGTTGTTGAAAAAAGTATCAGTAAAATGATGTTAAGTTCAGTGTTACAACACGAAAACTAACATCAAACAATTTATATAATCAACAGTAGCGGAATAATAAAAAATATTTTGAACACAACAATTTAAATTTCGTCCATAAGCAAACGTGCTTATGAACTTGGGTATCCAAACCCGAAAACTATATTACTTAGATTTGTTCAAGATCAATTACACAATAATTAAGTAATATATGAAAACACAAGTATCAACACTTGATACTAAAATACTTGTGGCAATGTTTGTTATGATCTTCTCCGTTGGTTACGCAACTTCGAAGATATACTTATTTTGTTGCCTCAAGTCCTTCACTTGCTTGTGTTCTTCTTCCTTCGTCCTTGCATCTTGCTCCTTGCCGCGTTCTCTTGTAAAAGCCATAAAAAGTGTGTTTTTCCCTTGACTATTCTTGTCTTAAATAGACAAGACTCCTAAACTTGGTAAAAAAGTAAAATAAGTCCTAAACATAATCTTGGAAACTAAATGAAATCCTAAAACACAATCTAGGAAACAAATCTAGTGTCCTAATTTATTTTGAGCCCAATAAAGGCCCAAAAAAGGAAAAATTGTCAAGAATAAAATTCTCAACAATCTCCCCCTTTTGCCTTTCTGGACAAAATAACCTAGACGCACGAAAATGTTTAAACAACTAAAAAACTCCCTCTAAATTAAAAACTCCCCCTAAAAAAATAACCATTGTTTAAATATACAAACCAAAATTAAAACCATTATTTTTCCAAACTCAAATCAAATCACATAGAGTTAAACAACTATAGTCTTCCTCTTCTTCAACTTCCTTGAAGAAGTCTCGTCATGCTTGGCTTTCCTCTTCTTCCCGTCCTTGGCCAAATAAGACAAGACCTCAGCAGCATTATCTTCATCTCCATCATCATTAGAACCCGCATTACCAGCAGCGTCATTCTCACCATCACTCTCTTCCCTTTTTTGGGCAGAAAGCAAAAGGGCCTCCGCAAATGAGTCTCTAAGCGCCTGGACCTGCACAAGTTGAGCTTGAAAGTGGGAAATGTGATTATCAAACAAAGCAATCTAGTCTCGCACCACCGCAGCAGAAAAATGAACCATGTTGGAACCAATGTTGGCAGCACCAGAACCATCCCCAGAAGTAACACCAACTCGAGTGGGCGCCTGCCATGGGAGATCAACAACCCGTGCTCCAGACGTATGCTGGCCGCACAAAGAGAACCACTCTGGATCACCGGTAAACACATCATCCTTATTAGACCAAAAGCCTTGATTTTCAAGCAGACTAAAAATGAGGGAAGGAAAACAGAAAGAGGAGGTAGCCTTGGTTGTAGAAAACTAAGTACCCACGTGAAAAATGTGCAGACCAGAATTAAACTTTATTCCCCGGCCGAGCTTGAACAAGAACTGAGCTTGAGGTCGCGTAACAACCCAGTTATAAACCGCCACCTTATGCAAGACAGAGTAGAGGGAGGATAGACGTGTGCTTGTAAACTGATCAAGCCACACTTTCAGCATCCCACCAAATAAGAACTCTATGACTTCATTCATGTCATCAACAGTTGAATCACCATGATACAACTCGGTTCCAAACATCTCATTAATAGAATCAGAAGTAAAAATAAAATCTATCCTTGCACAATAACTTTCACATTGTTCACAGAGTTAGGATCAACAATAGAGAGAAGCATTTTCGCATAAAACTCTAACACAACATCCCTAAAAAATGGCATCGCAGCTGAAACAATCGAGTACATACCTCGATGCTCGAAGAAGGCAATCAAGTTGTGCCTTTGAAATATCTCAACCGGTATTCTGCGCTCATCAATCATCCCTCTAAGGCGGTGTCCAGTAAACAGCTTTGTAGCCTTGATAGTTAAAAACCTCGTGGATATTTGCACCATGTCTTCAATCTCGACGGCTTAAATCGTAATTTCATCAAAGGTATTAGAATAATCAGAGGCAGCTGAAGGGATTTGAGCACTTGCAGATAGAATAGTATCAAAATCAAAGCTAGAGCTGGATAGGGAGACTAGTTCAGTAGTAGGCGATGTTGGTTTCAGTGACACATCCCGGTACTAACACCCTCGTCTAGACAGCTGCAGGGGATGGTATGTTCAGTGACGAAGCACCCGAACTCACACCAATCTTCTTGGCATCTCT
The DNA here is from genome assembly GCA_014905375.1 of Phtheirospermum japonicum. Lineage (NCBI taxonomy): Eukaryota > Viridiplantae > Streptophyta > Magnoliopsida > Lamiales > Orobanchaceae > Phtheirospermum > Phtheirospermum japonicum. The sequence goes on from BMAC01001215.1 coordinate 151,836, forward strand.
GGACTTTTTCTTCTCTCTCTTCATGGCAGATAAGTACTAGGAAAGAGAAAACACATGGAGAGTAATCAAAGAGATCAGGCTCAGGCTCAGACTGAGCCATGTTAGCTGGAGTCAGAGGGGGATCAGCAATCAATGGACGTGAGAAACTTGCAACCTCACCAGTGAAGAAATCAATAATATCGTAAGGCGAACTAGAGTATCTTGTTTCATTTGAGGTCGGTGACACCTTGATCCGGCGGATTCTTCTTTGCTGACAAACTCACGATCTGCTTCCGGCGAGGAGTCAGTCGTGGAGTAGAAGTGGTCGGCGGCTCAGCAATAGTTGCAGAGGGCGCATAATCCTCATCGTCGGAGTCCGCCATGACCGTGATGTTCTTAGCAAAAGTCATGTGTTCAACAGGCACATGACATCGTGCTCCCGCTCGAATCTTCGGAACAGCCGCCGGAATCACGCCTGGAGGAATATTGCGCAGCCTTCTTGACCTCTTCAGGGTAGGGTTCCCAACTGGACCAAGGACTTCATAGATAAAGGGAAAATATGGAGGATTGTCCACATCAATGTCGTTGCCCCATTGCCCTGGAAAAACCTGAACCTCTGGAACAGCGTCGGAGGCAATCGAGACAGGTACCAGGTCTTGCGGATTGGCCGGAGAAGAATTTGCAGCAACGACTTCGGTTGGTGATGTGTTTGGTGGTATAACACCAGTAATTTCCTCGCGTATATCCATGGTGTCAAACCTAGGTAAGTTCACGGGAACCTGTTTAACAGAGCGGCGCACACCCACCGGGAGTTGTGGAATTTTGCTCGGAGAAGATGGGTTCGACATTCTGCAAAAAGAATTTGGAACAGGAAAAACAAAATAAGTAGAATCGAGAGAGAGAGAGAGAGAGAGAGAGAGAGAAATAGGTTTTGTTGAGAACTGCAAATAGTAGGCAGTAAGATCAAGAGTGATAAGAGGGTGAAAACTCAGCTTTTTATAAGTGGGCAAAATATAACCATTGAAGGTAAACGGTAAGTAAAAAAAAATAATAATCCCTCTATTATCACTGATAGGGCAGTACTGGTAAGACATGGATTGAGGTAGACCTGAATTCAGTAGTAAAGGTGGTGAGAGTTAACTGACTTGCGTGTAAAGAAAAGTATGGTCAAATCTCTCTTGGGAGAGAGGTGGCCTTAGACAGACCTGATTGTTTGTTAGCAGGAAAAGGGAAATGGGGGAACATTCATTACCTGGATGATCCCTGATTTACGGGCCTTGTCCCCAAGATCCCGGAGAAGGGTCCCCACCAGGGAACTTCTAGATGTTCCAGCAAGATCTGAATTGGGAAAGAGTTGAAATCAATAGTGATTACAGCTTGGGAGACTGGGCCGATCTGCCCACTTAAGGAGTACTCCTTGCTAGGCAATCCTGAAAATAATAAAGGATTCGCTGGCTTGGTCAGACCTGGCCTTCGACTTACTTGAGAAGGAACAAGTGGGACCACTTGTTCAGGAACTATTTCCTAAACGGCCCATGATTCGGGGCACGTGTTCCTGGGATCCCGACTGGGGTCCCCACGGGAATAAGCTATAAATATCTCAGCCCAAGGCTGAGAGAGGTATGTCTTCTTAAGCATTCTTTCTTATTTTCTGGAAAACACCTCAAAACACTTACTTACTTAAGCATCGGAGAGGTTTCCACCGGAAAACCACCAGTGGTCCTTTCTAATCTATTTTTGTGGTGTAGGTTCAGGAAACTTTTGAATCTTCAGGTGTGGTTCGGGTAGCTCACTTTTTGGGTTGGAACAAATTGGCGCCGTCTGTGGGAAGGCGATCAAGCTAAGGCGTGAGGTTTTCTTTTTATTGTATGGCTTCAGACGCTCTACGAAGAAACTTGGTGGGAGAGCTCGGCGGAACCCCTAGTTCTGCTGCGCCGTGGGGAATGCCCAGGTCGACTGATACATCGACGATGGGGCAAGGAGAGACAGCCCCGCCGGTAGCGGCCGCGCCGGGTGTTACGCCGCCCCCACTTGGTAGATCTGTGCCACCTAATGGGGGTTCATTTAATGAGTCTTTCCTCTTGCAGCATTCGGAACTTATTGGCAAAGCCGTGGAGACAGCGGTGGAAAAGAAGTTTTCGGAGATGTCGGCGCCGCCATCCAACACACCACCGACGCGAACCGTCCCGGGGGCGGGAGCTGAGCCATTACGAGGCCAGCGCACGGATCGGACTCCTCTGCAGGACGGGGAAGAGCACTTCTCCACTTCCGATAGTGAAACCTCAAGTCAGGCTATTCCAGGCCTAGCTGAGCAGATGCAAAGCCTGCAAAAAGAGGTGCGGGAATTTAAGAAAAAGATGACAAGAACTGGCACAGTCCCGATACGGCGAGGCACCCCGTTCATGGAAGAGGTGATGCGCGACGAAGTGCCGGCCTCGTACCGGTCTTTGGGTTTGGAATATAATGGGACCACAGATCCATGGGACCATTTGAGTAGATTTGAAATTGCGGCAGCCGTACACAAATTTTCAGATGCGGTCATGTGTTGGGAGTTCCCGATGACTTTTACTAAATCAGCTCAGCTCTGGTTCAGCCAGCTACCGCCGAGATCTATCAGTAACTTTGACGAATTCAGCTCGGCCTTCCTGCACCAGTTCACGAGCTGCAGGAAGTACCAGAAAATGCCGCTCGAGCTTTTCAGCCTGAAGCAGAAAGAGAACGAAAGCCTGTGTGCCTACATCAATAGGTTCACAACGGCTAAGTTAGAGATACCTTCTGCGTCAGAAGAGCTGTTGGTAAATGCTCTGGCACGGGGCTTGAGGAGAGGAGAATTTTTCCAATCGCTGGTGGTGAAACCTACTTTGGGGTAATTTTTCCAATCGCTGGTGGTGAAACCTACTTTGAAATTTGGAGAGCTCTTGGAGAGAGCGGAAAAGTATATCCATTTGGAAGAAGCTTTGAAAATCAAGGAGGAAGGAGAGAAGAAGAGGGAAAGATATGATATGGATGAAAGGGCAGCAGTGAAGAAGCCCAGGCCAGACCTGTCTTGAGGGAAACCTCGTTTCGACAGATATACCCCTCTAGCGACGCCGCAAGGCGAAATTTTGCAGGCAATAGAGAGGCATCCAGAGCTGAAATGGCCCAAGACATACTCACAGAAACCCAGGAAAGAAAAATCTGATCGATTCTACCGTTTCCATAACGAATATGGACACAATACCGATGAATGTACGCATCTAAAAGACGAACTGGAAAGAATGGTTAAGGCTGGGCACCTGAAGGAGTACGTCCGTATGAGGAGAGAAGAGGCCAGGTCTGGCAATAAGGGCTATGATAGGTTTCACCAGGGCAAGAGAGACCAGGATAGAAGCCGCTCTGATGGGAGAAGGGCTGATCAAGCCCAAGTCATTCATGGGGAAATCCAGATGATCACTGGAGGAGAGCTGGAGGAGCATTCTAAGAGGACGCAGCACAGTTATGTCAGAGCTGCGAAAGACTTAGTTTGAAAATCGCACGATGTGGGACAAATGACCTCTACCCCTAACATCTGTTTTGGGTCGGAATATGGTGATGGCATTTTGGCCCCGCACATGGATGCTCTGGTTATAACGGCAATGATCGCCAATTATAATGTGCGACGGATCTTTGTGGATACCGGAAGTTCTACTGATATCCTGTTTTATGACTGTTTCCGACAATTGAAATTGGATGTGGAGATGGAGGAGGTGACAACCTCTCTAGTCGGCTTTACAGGGGGAGCCCTGAAGCCAATGGGAGCGGTCAGGCTCCTCGTCACCCTAGGGGAAGAGTCTTATAGGGTGACAAGGATGGTTCATTTTTTGGTTGTAGACGCGCCATCCTCCTACAATATCATGCTTGGTCGACCCTCCCTAAGTCAGTTCCAAGCTGGAATCTCGGTTTTTCACATAAAGATGAAATTCCCCACCGAAGATGGAACTGGAGAGGTGAGAGGAGATCAATACGCATCGCGCCAGACCTATATTGAGTGTATTCGGAGGAATGATGAGGAGGAAAGGATGAGCAAAACGGCTCGAGTAGAGCAGCCACGGTAAGGGCTGGCAAGAAGAGAGGAAGGGTTGATGCTGGTGGAAGTCATTCCAGGCGATGAGAGTAGAACTCTCCGTGTGGGTGCGACACTTAGTCCAGAGGTCCTGGCAGACCTGGTGGCGCTGCTAAGAGAGAGCGTGGATGTTTTTGCTTGGTCTCCCCAAGACCTGGTGGGCATCGACCCGGAGGTCACTGAACACCGCCTCAATATTCGCCCGGATGCGAAGCCAGTCAAACAGAAAAAACGTAATTTCGGGTAAGATAAGGAGGCCATCATAGAGGCAGAGGTCGAAAAGCTCTTGAAGGCGGGGCATATTCAGGAAATACAATTCCCAGAATGGCTTTCCAATGCGGTGTTGGTCCCAAAGACGGATAATTGGCGGATGTTCATTGATTTCCGAGATTTAAATCGCGCTTGCCCGAAAGATCATTATCCCTTGCCTAGAATAGACCAACTTGTCGACTCTACCGCTGGTTGTGATCTCTTAAGTATGATGGACGCATCCCAAGGGTATCACCAGATCAGATTAGCAAAATATGATTGGAAACGGGTCAGCTTTATTACCCCAAAGGGGACATATTGCTATGTCGTGATGCCTTTTGGTTTGAAGAATGCAGGGGCCACCTATCAGCGTTTGGTTGATAAAATGTTTAAAAACCAACTTGGACGAAATATGGAAGTTTACATAGACGATATGTTGGTTAAGAGCATATAAGCAACGTCGCACGTAGAAGACCTGCGGGAGACCTTCGATACTCTGCGGCGATACAAGATGAAGCTTAACCCCAAGAAATGCGCATTCGGGGTTAGAGCCGGTAAATTTCTGGGTTACATGGTCACAGAAAAGGGTATCGAGGCAAACCCAGAGAAGGTTAGAGCAATTATGGAAATGCAGGCACCTAGGAGATTGAAAGAAATGCAATGCTTAGCAGGGCGAATTAACGCCCTAAGCAGATTTGTGTCCAGATCTACAGAGAAGAGCTTGCCATTCTTTCAGGCTTTGAGGAAGAAGGTAAAATTTCAATGGAACGATGAGTGTGAAGAGGCATTCAAATTGTTGAAGAAGCATTTGGCCGGTATGACCTTGCTTACAAAGTCTGTCCAAGGGGAGCCATTGATCCTATACTTATCTGTAGGACAACAGGCGGTCAGCTCTGTTTTAATCAAAGAAGAAGGTAAAATACAGAGACCAGTCTACTTCTGGTGCAAGGTCTTGCACGCGGAAGAGATCATATATGTAGAGGTGGAGAAGGCGATGCTAGCGATAATAGGGACTGCTCGCAAGTTACGGCCATATTTTATTTCTCATGGGATAGTTGTGTTAGAATAGGGTGACCAACAAGCCAACTTGTGGCTGTGGTCTGACCTTTTTCTCGTAAAATAATCGGTTTTTATTCGTAATAATATATTTTATACATATTGGCATTCCATATCTTTTATCCCTTGCTATTTGCATAGGTATGGTCCTGATGAAGTTACTTTATTACGGTGGATTGGTCTAGCAGAACCGTGAGATAATCCAGCAAGTAATGTAACTCGTCGAACTTGTTCCTAGTCAAAGGGTTACGCCATAATGAGGATACAGGCCTTTCCCGTTAAGACTAGTACTTAGTGTATGTGGACCGCGTCTCATCGGTCACGGTGTTTGGACATCGACATACATAAGTAGATGCTCATAATATGAGTTCACTGAACTCCCTCACCTAGAAATCTCTAAGTGGTTCCCACTCATCGAGTAGATGATTTCTATGGTATAGCGTACAACATTAATCCTTAAGACCCGGACCTCACTGTGACTTCACTAGAGGACAGGCTATGTTGTGACCTGTCTCTGTGTCTCTTTGGAGGCCGATCAAAAGGGGCAACGTTCACATAGTCGGGAATCTAGTGGGAAGTCTGTGCATGGTAGTAGGGGATTCGGACGCATGATAAGTCATGGATGTCCTGTTTGTTCTGATGGTTTGATAAATCCTCGGAGTCTCTGGCCAGAGCTGAAAGTGGGGTTGTTTTAGAGAAATGTGTTTTCCCCTAAGTCACACACGAACGGATTATCTTTGAACCTAGAACGTACACACAGTTATTGAACTAGAAAGAGGTCCTCGATGAACCAATACCTCTTGTTCAATCGGGACATAGATCGCGAAGGGATCGTACTGTACATATAAGCTATATCACCAAGGTTCTTGCAGGCACTTCATTTGTATCTAGGGAATTATGATGCGTAGTTGCTAGGCGCCTCTCATAATTCGTTGGGTTC
>BMAC01001216.1:4699-21474 GCA_014905375.1 Phtheirospermum japonicum
TATATATATATATATATATATATATATATATATATATATATATATATATATATATATATATTAACATATACATAACAGTTACATATATACATTAATATATTAATTATGTATTAAACATTATACATATTATATATTCTGCATGCAAAAATGCATTAGCAACTTATTAACAAACACACGTCATGCATTTCATATCATGTTAACAACCATATATATTATACACCATACATATATATATAATGAGTCAAACTCCACATGCACACACATATCACATAAGTTTATATTATATAAGCCACTGCAGTACACCACATATGTAAATCACCACATACACTGCACACGCTTATAAATATATTACAGCACACTTTATAAACAAATCACAGCATATAAACACGGCACATATATATACTATTTATATATCATATGCATATATATAACAGACGGCTATATGTTACCTCACGTACGGCGGACGGAGGAGCTACAGCGCACGGCGGCGGCGCTGCCAGGAAACAGCGGCAGACAGGGGCTGAAACTTCCGGCAAACGCCACTCCCTCACAACGATGGTCCTCGAATGGTGTGACGTCGGCAGTGTTCGGAAACGAGTCGACGCTGCACGGAGAACTACGGCGGCTCGGGCTAGTAAATTTTTGTATGCTTGCTTGTGGCTGATTCGAGTTGTGTGTATTGATGTTAATTGGAACCTTGATGAAGTGACGTGGTTAGATGCTTTGGTTAGGATATTTAGACTTTCGCTCGAGTAATAGTGTAATTGTGGGGAATGAAGTGTAACTAATCTATGAAGTGTCTTGTCTTCTGTTTTATTCTTGTTTTGTTCCAAAGAGTCAAATACTCTTTACTAGCCCCGTTTTCAGTTAACCTCTATAGGACAACATACAATTTTTATTTTTATTTTGGAGACGTTAATACTCCATGTGTTGAATTTGAAAAGATGTTATCAGTTGCACCTAGCAATTGAAGAATGGAGTTAATGAACTCTTGCTGTTAATTGATGTAAATTATGTTCGTTTTGTTGTACCTCATGTTGATGGGTACTCTTAAAAAAATTAATATATAAAAAAAAAGAAAAAAGAGAAAAAGAAAAGAAAAAGAAAGAATAAGTACAAGAAGAGAAAACCTTGTACAAGTTGAGTTCTTATTTTTGATTTTTAAGTCTTAGATTATATTGTTAAAGAGGTGTATTGATAACTAGGCTAGTCGAGTGACGACTTGGAAGTTTGAGCAGGGCTAGACTTTAGCCGAGGCATGGATGGGTGATGTACATGGAAGTCAACTCGTTACTTTTAGGTGTTCGGAAGCTAGTCTAAATCTCTTATCTCAACGTTATCGTGTCGTTCTTTTAGTTGAGTTTTTAGTCGATCTAATGCATTAACTTCTTGAATTATATGGATGAATTAGTAATTAAGTCATCGGGTAATTAGTTTTTCCTTGTCTACGTCTAGATTAGATTTTGCTTGAGGACAAGCAAAAAGCTAAGTGTGGGGGAGTTGACTTGTACATATTTGTATGTGATTTTTGTGTGTTTTTGCTTTGCATTTTGTGTGTTTTGTCGGGTTTTAGGTTTCTATTGTTTTCGTTTCTTCTTTTTAGTATTTCTCGTTCTTATTTCATTTTATGTTTTTCTTCTTTATTTTATAAGTAATAGTCTCATTATGTTTAATTTTCTCTTTCAACTTCGAGACGACGAAGATTAGACGAGCAAAGTGCTGAGACACACTGGGTACCAGTCAGACACTGGGTTACCCAGTGTTCGAGTCCTGCTGTTATACCTGCTCACGTTGACACCGGGAGATGCCCGCGTTGATCGACGCTAGGTCGACGCTCAGCTTCAGTAGCGTCGATCCTAGTTCCGTCGATCGACGCTAGGTCGACGCTCAGCTTCAGTAGTGTCAATCCTAGTTCAGTTGATCGACGCACTGCCTGTTCGACGCGAGTAGCCTGGCTCACGTCGATGTCGACGCTCGGCACGCGTCGATCGACGCACCTGTAGTTAAGCGGTTTTTGTTGGAGAAATCTATAAATACCGGTGGTTTCTTCATTTAAAGGAGGAGATATCCGAGGGGTAAGGTTGATATACGTCCAGAAACTCAAGCCCCTTACCATTTCACATTTGAATTGAAGATTTCGTTCGAAGATCACGTTGAAGACTCGTTTCTAAGTTTATCGTCGTTTATGGTTATCTTTCGTCGCTGAAGTTTGATTGATTGCTGCGCATCTTAGATGAACAATAAGTATTCTGCATTTGTAATTTGCTTTTGATTTAGTTTTCATAGTTTGTATGTTACTTTGCCTTGTTTTAGTTTAGTAATTCTAGTACGTTCAATTCGCTAGTTTTAAATCATGATGTTTTCTCACTTAGTCTCTTATGCTTTCAATTAGGTTAAATGTTCAATTAGGTTTTAATAGTTGCATGCTTGTTTTTGAATTCGTAGTTGTAGAAACTCTTCCCGAAAATGGATCGTGTGTTTAATTGTAGAATCATTGAACCAACGTTTATAGACGCCGATTGTAATTACTCGTGATTCGACTCGAGTCATCTTATCGCCTACAATAGCTTCGTTCTCTTGTGGACGAGCTTTTTATTTTTAAGCGAAAAAGTTCGATTCAGTTATGACGCTCAAAGATGTCACCAGTTATAACATCTGTATATTTTGCATGCATTTTTTATTTTGTTTTTCATACATAATACGAATGCATTGAGTCTGATTTAAAGAGAAATAAGGTCATGTGTTGTAATAAAAGTGATGACAAAAAGACTAACCTCTTCGTTTAGGTGATTGTGGAACTCTCCCGCAGAAACAGGTTTTCTCCCAGGTCCAAAAACAAAAGATGTTAACAGCTAATGTTGAAGATAAGCTAATTCTCTTCAAATCCAAAAAGGATGAAGAAAATATGGACAATAAAAGTCTGATATTTAAATTTCACCTTCTTGAGCGATTTTGACATTGTCATTAACTTGGGTTAAGGGGTTTGTTTCCATTGACTTCACCTTATGCAATGTTGGGTCTAATGTCATCAGTCATGAAAAGCAACACTGATCAAGTCTCTATAAATCTTTATGTGAATTTTTTTAACCTTTCTAGGTCATTTTTTAGGCATAATTAAAGACATTCATATTTTGTGAATTTGCCTGTATTGCTGAGTGTTCTGGTTTTCATGTTTGCTTCTTATTCTGACGTCTCTTGATTTTTTTGAGGATGTAGTCATTTGATTGTTTCAGTGGTGTTGTGATCGGATGTGCTGGATAGGTAATATGAGATTGATATGAATTTTGTATTTGTCACTTTGTAAGCTTTTTATACGTCTTTGGTGATGGTTCAATTTTCCAGCTACAATTCAGTTTTTCTATGTTTATACGTGGATTGGATAGTGGAAATCATGGGCGGTTTGGTTGAGATATTGTATCCTAGTTTTAGGGGGAGTGGGTTTTTTACAAGGAAAGAGTTTTGTTTTTGGATGTAAAATCAGATTTTAGGAAAATAAGGGTTTTTACCTCTCTCTCCCTCTCCTAGGCAACGGTTATTTTTTTTAAAAAAGTCAAATTTGTTACCGTTTTTATCCCACTTCCCTTTAATCTTTCAGAAATTAAAACTCTCTAACTCTCATCTTCTTCAAAGTCTCTCTCTAATTGCCTTTGTTTTTTGTTTTCTTTTTGAAATTTGGAACAGGATGTCTTCTCCGAGCAAAATTTCTGAGCTCCCTGCTGGCATGCAAAACTCCACTGATGAACAGGTACCTGCCAAATTTTCGAGGTTCAGTGGCCTGGATATCCGTGATCTTAGACCTCCAAAAAGGCCACACAGAAGAAAGGCAAGGTTCCCTTGCCTGCCGCTAACCCGATTGATGATGTTGGTTCCGGTGATTTGTCACGGATTCCAACATCGCCTGCTGTTGATCCCGTTCTTTCCCCGACCACTAAGTCGACCTCCATTTTATCTGGAAGTATCTGAGTTACATTGGCTACAAACTCTGATGATGCTCCGTCTCAAGCCGTCGAGATTGAAGACATGGAACCAATCTCCACGAGGTTCTTGACGAGTGAAGCTGAGGAGCTGTTCTTGGGATTTCCAAATCAAGGTACGAGTTTCTTTAGGCCTGATAATGATGATGTGTATACTAGAGAGGCCGATTGTTTTTCTTTGAGGGGCCAGCGCCCTTTCGAGTTGGTGTTGTGAGTGATGGTGTTTCTGATGATCCCATCACCAGTCCCAACATGGTTCGTTTATCTGCCCCGGTCGCGCGTGCTCAAATGGCCTTGCTTGACTACCAAATTGTCCAGCTCCAGGCATTGCGTGGTTCCTGGTTGGCGGCTCTTTTGCCTTCAGAACAAAAAAGGGGAGAAGGTATAGAGACGCGGCTGAGGAGGGTAGCTTCTAGTTTGAGCTATTGATTGTGGTTTGTTTGTTCTAAACAATGAGTATTTGTTTAGGGGGAGTTTCTAATTTAGGGGGATTTTTTAGTCTTTTGATCATTTTCATGCGTCTTGGGAATTTTGTCTAGAAAGGCAAAAGAGGGAGATTCTTGGGAATATTATATTCACCAATATTATTCCTTATTTGTTGTTTGCCTTTCTTAGGACACAAAGTATTTTAGGACTCTAGATTTCTTTCTTAGTTGGAGTCTAGGACTTTATTTAGTTTCCAAAATACTTATCTAACTTATTTAACAAGACTAGGAGTCTTGTTTTATAAAAGGGAGAAGATGCAAGAAAGAAAGATAGACACGACGCACACATCCTTGAAGCAGAACACACAAAGGGTTACTCGGAGCTTTGTTGCTCAATTAGGAGGCTTTCTATGTTGCGTAATCAACTAAGGAATTCGACTCAAGAAGAAGCGCCGAGTATTTTGTGTATCAAGAGTTTGATACAATTTGTTTTTCATATATTACTTTTTGTTATTTTGTATTGATCTTAAACGTTGACAAGTAATATAGTTTTTGGGTTTGTACACCTAAGTTCGTAAGCACGATTTCTTATGAACTGAAATTAATTTATTGTATTTTTTTTATTTCCGCTGCTATTTCTGAGATTCAGTTGATGTTAGGTATGGTGACGTCTATCACGAAACCTAACATAATTTCTTTAAGTTGCATTTCTACAAAACTACAATACGGGGACCCGAATTGGCCTCAACTTGAAACTCTTTTTTGAGGATTGTATGACGCACTAACTGAACTAAGTAACTCCGTCATTTAGTTAACCAACTACAACTAGGGGTGTCCATAATTCGGTCAAAAACCGAATTGACCGAAAAAACCGACCGAATTGGAAAATTCGGTTCGGTTTTTTTATGGGCAATTCGGTTTTCAGTTTTATTTGTACAGAAATTCGGTTATTTCGGTCGGTTTCGGTTTTTCGGCCAAAAAAACCGATTTAACCGAACCGACCGAAATATATTAATTATATATATTATAATACATATTATATATTATATACAATAATAATATTAATATCCCCCACTCCCACCTACCACTCCCCACCCACCTCTCACTTTCTCACTTGCGCCGCTGAGCCTTCCTCCCAAAGATGAAAACCTAAAAAAATTCATTTGTTTTGTTCTTGTACTAAATTTCTCAGCCCGTTGCCGCCATACAATTCCATCTCAAATTCAACCCTCAATCTCAGCTCAATCCTCAACTATCTCAACCCGTCTGCCCTTAATTTAATCTCAGCCCGCCGCCATCTCAAACAACTCCATATCACAAGTGGCTACTAATTATCTTAACCCTCACTCTATCGTTATCTCTGGGACTCCGATTTCGACCTCGATTCAGACTTTGACTCAACTCTGGTGAATCAACTCCGCCTCATTCACTCTGTGTATCTTATTGGTAATTTAACTACTCCAGTTTCTTGCATGCACCATTTCACGAATTTATTTTACTTTAAAAAATAGATGAATATATATTTATGTTGAAGTTCTTGAAGTAATTGCTTCTTTTTGTTAAAAAAAAATAAAATTAGATACCAAATCTGTGAGCTTTTTTTCTTATTTCGATTCTCTGAAATTTGGGTTTAATTGTTCTAATCCTTTTGAGTTGGGTTAATTATTACTAATTATTATTTTTTTATTTTTTCGTCTGTTTCATAATGTTAAACTATGTTTCTGAATTATACATGATAGAGTAGAGTGGAAACGGCACCAACATAGTTTTTGTAGAAATGGGAAAAATAAATAATATTTTTATAAGTGGTGGAACCATTGTCTATATTTAAAGTCATAGATAGCTAAGAAAGTTCAAATGCATATCTGAACTGATTCGTATGGATTAATTTATATTGGGAAGTTGTAACAAATGTTCTCCATGAGACAAGGGTTCCATTAATTTATTATAATTTGATGTGTTTGAAATTAATGTGACTTTTGATTGGTGAGGTATCAACTGTCCTTGTCAATTCAAAATTTGTAATTTATATTTAAAATAAATATAATAAATCTTAAGCAGTAAATAATTTTCATATAATATTGTCAAACTTGAACCAAAATATGTGAATAGAAGGTTATAAATGGTTATATTGTATTCTTATAAATTATAGTGGTGTGCCGAAAAAAAAGCAGTCGAATTATGCAGTTGGTTCAGTCTGGCCACAGTTGATATAACATTAGTTTTGTCTTGAGATTATTTTAATTAATCTAATGTCTCATAAGTTAATATTTATATGTACCTAAATGAATAATTACTTGAAAATTATAAATAAAATCACCTGTCTATTTAATTAATATATCTATATGTATAGAATTATTTTTGTTTCTTTTTATTTTTATTGCTTGTTCTTTGGTTTGTGATTTTCTTTTTTTATTACTTCATTTTTTTTCTCGTCATGCCTCTAAAATACACACTTTTCAGATGTCAAGCTCAAGCATACAAGACCAAGTAGGTGGGAGCAGCAATACCCCATCTGAACCAACCACCGTTTCGACATCAACCGATGGCCGATTACCACTTGCACATCCTGCACTTGCACCACCTGCACCTGCACCACCTCCACATGCTCCTGCACCTAGAGTAGCAATGAAGGAACGATCTGTTGTGTGGAAGTATTTTGATCAAATCCTTGGCCCTGATGGAAAGAGGAAAAGTGCAAACTGTAAAGTTTGTAAAGCTGAATATGCTAGTCATACAAAAAGAAATGGTACATCATCTCTTCTTGCACATATGGTTGTTTGTAAGGGGGACCCTGAAAATGCTGAAGCTGGTCAGACATTACTAAACTTACAGCAAAAAAAAGAGGGTATTTCTTGGGTGGGTGCATTAACTACTTAGAAATATGATTATAATAAAATTAGGGAATGCATTGCATACATGATAATTATTGATGAGTTGCCATTTAAGTTTGTGGAAGGAAGGGGGTTTAATAGGGTTATGAATAAAGCATGTCCTATGTTTAAGATTCCTTCTAGGTGGGCGATTACACGGGATTGTTATGGTTTGTTTGTGAGTGAGAGGTCAAAATTGAAATCCTTTTTAAAAAAAAAATTGCCAAAGAGTCAGTCTTACCACCGACACTTGGACTTCCTTGCAAAAAATTAATTACATGTGTATTACAGCTCACTTTATTGACAATGAGTGGAATTTGCACAAAAGAATCTTGAGTTTCGTCCCTGTCACTAGACATAAGGGTGATTATATTGGTAAAGCACTTGAAACTTGTATTCTTGAGTGGGGACTAAAGAATGTTTTTACCATAACTGTTGACAATGCAACTTCAAATGATACGGTTTTAGCATTTTTGAAAAAAAGAATGTTAAACTGGGGGGATTGTGTTGCAGATTGTAAATACCTTCACATGAGATGTATTGCACATGTAATTAATTTAATTGTTACCGAGGGCTTGAAAGAACTTAAACCTTCTGTGAAGCGAATTAGAAAGGCAGTTAGATATATTAGGAATTCCCCTGCTAGACTTAACAAATTTAAAGAGTGTTTGGAATGGGAAGGGATAGAAAGTAAGAGTTTGTTATGTCTAGATGTTAAGACAAGGTGGAATTCTATCTATTTGATGCTAAGCACGGCTATAAAATTTGAGAGGGCATTTGAAAGGTATGAGAGTGAAGACACTTCATTTGTCGGTGATTTAGGGAGAGATAAGGTTCCAACCAGTTATGATTGGTCTTGTGCTCGCAAGTTATATGATTTGTTGAAGTATTTCTATGACATTACTTTGCGAATTTCTGGTTCTTCGTATATCACTTCAAATACTTTTTTTAGTGAGATGAGTGATTTGTGTTGTGTTTTAAATGAGTGGAAAAAGAGTGATGATTTCTTGGTGAAAGATTTAGGTGACTCAATGAAATCAAAATTTGATAAATATTGAGGAGATTCAGAAAAAATGAATAAAATTATTTTTTGGGCAAATGTTTTTGATCCAAAGGATAAGTACGAGTACATGACTTACTCTTTACATGAGATGCATGGGGTTGAAAAGGGTGATAAGATCCTTGAAAATGTGAAGTGCGAACTTGCTGAGTTATTCAAAGAGTATAAGAGAAAATATCAACCGGAGAATTATTCAAGTTCTAGTGCAAATTCAGGGGGTAGTGGGGGTGGTAGTGTGAGTAGTATTTCTGATTCTGAAAGTGTTAGTAGCAAAGCATCTTCGTTTTTGAAAGCCAAATATAAAAGACAAAAGTTAGAGAGCGGGGGTTATGAAAATAAGAAAACAGAGCTGGAGATTTATTTGAACGAGGATGTCGTGGAGGGATCTTAAAATCTTGATGTGCTAAAGTGGTGGAGAGTGAATTCTGGAATATTTCCCGTTCTTTCAAGAATGGCTTGTGATTTGTTGTGTGTTCCCATATCAACTGTTGCGTCAGAGTCTACGTTTAGTACCGGTGGGAGGATACTAGATCGATTTTGGAGTTCTTTAACTCCAAAAATTGTTGAGGCTTTGATATGTGCACAATATTGGCTTCGACACGAAGGTGTTCATTTATGTGTCGAAGAGGAATTGGATGAACTTGAAAATTTTGAGAAAGGTACTACTTTTATAAGATGATAAGTATACTAAATTTATATGTTATTATTATGTTTGTCTTTGTGTAAATTTTATGAATTTTATTTGTAATGTTTTATATTTTCAGATTTGCCAACAGTGGGAATTGGACAGACATTATCAAGTATCAACAACTAGAATGGTAAATCAGGTATTAGATTTTTTTTCTAAATAGTTTAAAAAGAGGGATGACCTTATGTTATGATTATGGATATATATATATATATATATTAAATTTTGCTTTGCTTCTTGAATTAATTGATATAATTGGCAACTGTAATTTGGTTGTGACTTTATTTTGCTGGAATAGGGATGACTTGGAGTAAGATGGTTGATGTTGTTATTGCTGTTGAAAAAAGAAGATTGTTGACTTGGAGAAATGTTGCTGGGTTGGGAAGTTTTTATTTTTTTGATGTTGCTTCTCAAGGATTTGATTTATGTTATAATGGAATGGACTATGGTTTTTTTTTTTGGTTTGTATTTTAATGAGTCCACTGGAGGCTGGATTATGCTTTGTCTTTGTGTTGTTGTTGGTTTGTACGTTGGCTTGGTTTGTATTGTAATATAGACTGGAGTCTGGATTATGCTTTGGGTTGTTGGTTTGTATTTTAATTAGTAGTGGACTGTAGATTGTTTTGTTGGTTTGTATTTTAGTGGGGATTATATTTGTTAGTTTAAATGTTTGAGCTAGTAATAAACTACATGGACAATGTGATGTTGTGATCCCTATTACATGAGATTTGGATTTTTTTCACAGGTTTTGCAGTCAATATTTGGCTTAGCTAGAAAATGTGAAAAAAAATTTTTAATTCGGTTCGGCCCGCAACCAACCGAATAATTTCGGTTCGGTCATTAATCGGTTTGACCAAATAATGCGGTCGGTTCGGCTCTAATAATAAGCAAATCCAATTATTTCGGTTTTCCTATTTCGGTCGGTTCGGTCGACCGAACCGACCGATGCACACCCCTAACTACAATCCACCTCAAGTTGTCACTAAGCCAAAAAAACTAGACATAATTTCTAGTAAAAGGAAAATAGTTGTACTTGATCATTCAGAGCCTTCTGTGAGGTACCATGTTCAACTTTCTCACTACATGATGGGGATGGTATTGATAGTGTTTAAGAGAATTCAGTCAAGCAGGAACCCACATGCTCAAGTAGACATAGTGGTTCTCGCAATCTGGGCTCACGCACTCCGAATAGACTCACTAGATAACCTCGTAATGTATGAGTTTCATTAGGTAAGGGTTCGAACAACATATGAAATCATTGATTACTAAAACATAAGTAGCGTTGGTTATCAGAATATTGAGTTATCAGATGCATGTGGTTGTTTAGTTCATGATCCCCCCTTCTCCCTCGATGCTTTCGTAAGTAACTGATTACGTCTTTTTCATGATTTTCTCGACATATGTGTACTTAACACCATGGATCCAAGTTTATTAGTTGTAAATTTTTCCTTTTATTTGGTAAGTATAGCGTGTAATATCTGCTCGCATACTTAGGTTGTGTAAGTTACGAACTATGTGAAGTTGTAGTATCTCTTTAATTAATTTTTCTTTCATCGTTCAAGCGTCGATGTAAGATTTGAACTTGTTTTTTTGGATGTATGGTTTTCATGCAAAGGGAAAATGAAAAAGAATTTTTTTAATAATTTAGCAAGTTAAGAAATCTATGCACGAAAATTAATTATAACAACATGTTAATAGCGATTCACATAATAAAATCCCATCACATATATTAATAAAAGTTGATGTACAGAATATATATTCCCGGGTCATCCCAAAACTAGAGTTGGCCGACACTTACTAACATAATTAATATAGAATTTCACAAAAGAGAGGAACTACAAGTTCACATGAGAAAACTACAGTAGACATTAAAACAAACGAGCTTAGTTGTAACATAAAATGACATACTAAAATATATGATGATGTACACCTGACATGGCCTACACCTGAACCCTTACAACAAAATATGTTCTAATCAGACTTAGGAGTTTATCGAGTATGAGAAAACCAAAGACTGAAAATAATGTAACTACCTAAAAACTAATGCATGCCATGCGACCATGTCAGTGTCACCATTATCCCCACCATCATTTCTATCGACTAATGACGGTAGAGAATGCTATAAATTAAACCCATTCCCGGCTAAACTCATATCCATAGAATATGGTCCTATATAATCCACCACAACATCCTCACTTTCCATGTCTAAGGCTCATCAAAATCGGATCCAGAGTCTAAAATATAAATAAGGTTATCCTTATTACCACCCGGTTGATCATCGACTTGATCTTCACCAAAGTTAATCCGAGTAGCATCTTTTCTTACGGGCACAGTGTGGCACTTGTGAAATAGTGGGAATCTAAACATCCTGAAGTAGTGCTAGATCTCGGACTCCTACAATTTTAAAGTCGATAGTGAATCAAACTTCTTACACTTATTTTTTATTAAAAGAAAAGTTCGTCTGCAAGAGAACGAAGCGATTGTAAGTGGTAAGTTTGATTCGATTCGATTCTCTCGAGGAAGACTAATTGAAGGTAATTTTTCGTGTTCGATTCATGAATAAAAAAAATAAGAAAAAAGCTATTCTATACACACGATCGAATTTTAGTTTTTGAAGTTGTAATATCTAAGACAACTATTTAAATGACGAGCAAAGAAATCAAAAACTTGGAAAAGATTAATAGAATGGGGTCTAGGGCTCTAGAATCGTCTGCACGACCAATTGACGTCTGCATGCTTCCCAAAAGCGTTGAATAGTTCTTTTCCTTTTTTGGGTTCTAATGCTTTATTTCCAGTGGCCCATTTTTCTTATTGGTCCAATACCCAGACTATTCCCACTTTGGCCTAGCCGCTTGCCAATGTTATTTCTGTTGGAGCCCAGCCCAAATCCCCCTTGGAGTTTCCTGCAGCCAATCGCCAGGCCCAGACTCATTCCCTTGCAGCCCAGAATGCGGATTTCATTCAAGCCCAAATGGCTACTTCTTCTAGCCCGCAGCCTGTTATGCCTCAAACCCAAAGGGCTTTTATACCCAACTCCACCAACTTTATTTGCAATGATGGCCCAGCAGCCCGACCCGCCAATAATTCTCTGAGTCTGTCTCCGGTGACCTTTTCCTCAGGGGATCCTCCTCTTAAGAAGGGGGATTACTTTTCGGTTATGATTAATGAATCCCTTTACCAATCTCGTATTTCAGTTTTACGCGACTCACTCATCGGACGTCTTCTCCAGCCGAAAGGATCGAAGCCACTTACGATTGCTTCTATCAAAGAATCTTTATCCACTACTTGGAACATCACCAACAATTGGAATTTTGTACCACTTGGTAAGGGATATTTCAGTATCTCTTTCGCTCTTATTGAGGATCGGAATCGAGCGTTTGCCAAGACAGCTTGGAAGATTGGCTCATCCACTCTCAGGCTCTTCCCATTGACCCCGGATTTCAACCCTTATAAGGTGCCTTCGGCTTTCTCTCAGGTTTGGGTTCGCATATATGAATTTCCTATTGAATATTGGGAATGGTCTTTTATTTTGAATATTGCTAGAGTAGTTGGTACGCCTTTGCAAATTGACGAACGCTCTCTTAATGGCTCTGTCGGCCACTTTGTTCGTGTGCTGGTTGAGTTAAACCTTGAACATACCCTGCATGAAACGGTCATGATTGAGAGGGAGGGGTATTGCGGTTATATTTCATTAAGTTACGAGAACCTACCAGATTTCTGCTCAATTTGCAAAACTGTGGGACACCTTGTCGGTTCTTGTCCTTCTCGTAAAACTAGTGCCGCTCACAATGTGGTGAGCAATAAATGGTAGACGGTTAACACCAGACGTTCTCGTCGACGTTTCGATTCTCGTGAGCATCAGGTCCGTAACCGTACAGATTCTCGCCCGACTCCCGAGCCTACTAATCCTTCTCTGGCGAATCCTAACACCTTTCAAGTGTTACAAGATGAAAACTGCACGGGTCCTTCGTCACCTCCTACCTCGGAGCCTACTTCGAAGTCCGAGCTGTTATCTCCCGCCCCCGTGAACACAGCTCCTAAAGAAAATGATACTCTTGTTACTCCATCCGGTTCAGAAAGGCTGGATTATCGTTCTGCTTCTGAGCCTTCTGAGATAGTTTGTGACACCTCTCGACAGCTTGTGCTTTATAAGGAACCTGCTTCTTCGAGCAAGAGTTATGTTGATCAAGTGGACATGGGTTCTTCGGATAAGGTCTCTCCTTCAGTGCAACATACTCCAATAGCCTGTATTGCACATGAAGAATGTATAATAGTGGATGAGTCAGATATTGGCAGCCAACATCGCACCCCTATTTTTCGTAAACCTTCCACTGATCGGGAATTAATTGATATAATTAAAAAATTAGAAGAGGAGTCTTTTACTCCTTTCATTGTCAACGATCCAAAATCCTCTCCTGCCCTTCACCTTATGGATTTCGCTTCTGGACAATCTTGGGCGGATATGGCTGAAGACGGAGTGTCTACTCCTTTACGCAAAGTTTCAAAGAGTTCTCTTAAACGAGGATTTCTTATGAAGCGCTAGTTTCTTTGTTTTTTGTTTCTTTTTCATTGTTTGCTATGTATTCAGACACTTTTCTCCTTTTTTAATAAAAGCGCCGCAACTTATTTAAAAATAATCTACGAGCTGGGTTGTCAATCTAACTTGTAGATTAAACACCCGACAATCCCAATTGATGGTTTTAAACGTTTCTCGGCACTAGAGCCGTGAATTTTAACTAACATTTATCAAGTAATCCAATAATACATACTTAATGCAAACATGAACCATGAACACTATGGAAGATGAACTATGAAGAACAATAAGTATTATCATATAAATTTCTGAGAATTAAACATTTAAAATCATGATAAATTGCAATAAAATTAATTACCAAAACAAGAACATCATAATCCCAACAAGAAAACATAAACAAAGCATCAAGAAATTAGAATAATAAAACAAAGGGAAATGAAATCTTACTAATTGAAATTAGAGAATTTCATACTTCAAATAAGAAAATACATGAATTGATAGTAAGCTGCGTCCAAAATCCTAGCAAGGCTCTAGAAATATTCTATTAAATCTAAAAGCTAGAAATTGAAATGAAGAAATTGGAGAGAAGAAATGAAGAGAAATGAAGAACATTCTTGGGCTTGTCAAACCCTAAGAAGTTCAAGAGCTTCCTTTCTAAAAAAGAAATGGGTGAAATGAGGGAAAAATAGTTACTTTGCTCAAAATTGCCTGACCACTGATGTTGGGAAATAGCCCCGTCGATGACGCGTCGACTGGGCATTGACGGGCGCATTGATTGGGCATCGATTGCGTCGATCGGTGGTTGTGCTTTGCGGGTCTGAGTCGAGTCTTCGTCAAATCGAGCCAGTTGTGATCCTTGGGAACGTTATAAGGTTTGATTGATTACCCTAAAATAAAAAAAAACAAAATAACATAACAATCTACAAAAGTAAAGAGAAATACGAAAAGTATTAAGAAGATGACAAAAGTTACGAAAATACAAAATAAGGAAATACAGGACAAAATACGACTAAAGCACACACGACAAGACACAAAAACATACAAAAATCACACAAATATGTACAAATCAAATAGCAAATTAAAAAACATTTAGTTATGTAATTAAAATAAATATTAATTAGTTAAATTGTCACTACAAGATTGTGCATGCGTAAGTAATCTACAAACGATTCCTAAGCTTACAACATCGAGATAAATATATGTTTTCTTGATGATACTTTTGTCCAAATAGGCAAAATAATTTTGGTATATGTAGAGTTATGTTCCTTGAGTTTATTTGAACAAAAAAATAATCTACATAACTGCTAGTTTAAATAAATATCATACATCTCTAGTGAGTTCATCATATCTTGTGATAACAATCACTTGATTTCTCTTTCAATCATAATGCACGCCAGGAATGTGAGTAAACCTTCCAAAGGTGTCAAAGTGGGTTCGAAGCATATGGATCATTGCTATCACTTTGTCGATTGAGTAGTCTTGGTTTATTTCTTCAGACAAAGATGAAGCCAACAAAGACCAGGTACTGTTGAAAATCTTGGGATCATGCAAGCGATTTTTCAGTTTCACACAACTCGAAGAAGATGTCATAACAAGAGTCCTTTTCCTCCTTCGACCAGTTGATACTGCGCCACATGTGCTGCATAAGTTGGTTTCTTGTAAGGACCATTGCCACTACCATCATAACTAAGTCAATTTTCTACGATATAATAGTAAAAAAAATCCTATTTACTGGGACATAATCTTGATTGATAGAAATAAGGTTAGATGGAAAAAAACCATTTTCATTACCCCAATTGAACCTCTTTTTTGTGCTATTTGCAAATGAGTAAAGTAGTCATTTATAGAGGGAGTTACTTGGTGAGTTGGGAAACTGGTAACTTTCTGGTATTAAGAGGTATTAAATGGGAGCAGATTTACTCAAGTACACACACACACACACACGTCAATATATGCGAACCTAGGGACCAATCCAGACCTTTGATCTAATAATTTGTGTGGATCAGATTTTTTCTATTTTTAAAATTTATTAAATTATAAATATAGAAGAACAAGGGCCTTTATGTAATCTTACAAAGCTATTAATCACATTAAATACCTTCCCTAAATCCCAACCCTAGAACCCACCATCTTCTCTTCAAACCCGTCCCCTTCACCTTCCTCGTCTCTCCCCTCATTCGGCGGTTCGGCTGAACTCCTGAAAGCACACGAACCCCTCCCCGTTGCTGTCCACCCCTCTTATCATGTGCTGGCAGTCCTCTAGCGTGCACTCGGCGTCGCCGATCGTCCTGAAAACCCTAAAAAGCTCCACCGCCGTTATCCTCCCATCTCGATCCGAGTCGAAGAAGTCAAACGCCTCCCTTCATCTCGCCGTCGCAAGCCGGCGGCGCGAACGCCGATCCGATCGCGTGGAACCCCTCCAGGCTAATGCACCCGCTCCCGTCCCTATTCACCTCGCTCAACATCAATGTCAGTTCCTCCCGGCTCGGCAGCTCGGCGGCGGCGCCTAGCCGGCCCAGCAGCCGCTCCAGATCCTCCGTCATTATCTTACCGTCGCCATCTCGATCAATCATCTGGAAGGCCAATCTCAGGTCGAAGCAGGTGTCGGGGAGCACGCTGGTCGCCGTGGAGGAGCCGTTGGGGTCTTCGGAGGAGGAGGATGAAAACGGGCACACGGGTACCCGATTTTTGAAATTGGGGTTTTGGGACCGCTGGCATATATACCCGTCAGTATCCCCTCAGGGAAAGAGCGGGAAACTATCCCGCTTAATTATCCTGACGGCCTTGCCCGTCAGGATATAATTTTTAATTAAAAAAAATAAAAAAAAATATATGCTGACGGCCCTTGCCCGTCAGAATTATTAAATAAAAATTAAAAAAAAAAAAAAGCTGACGGGCAAGCCGTCAGCAATTTATTTAAAATATAATTTATAATATTATAATTATAATACATATAAAATAATATTATATATTTATAATTTAATTTATTATTTATAAAATAAAATATATAATTATATTAATTATTTATAAATATAATATAATATAAATTATACATTTATAAATATAATATAATATAATAATTATATATTTATAAATAATATTATATATTTATAAAAATAATATATTATTATTAATATACAATATATAATAAATATATATTTCAAATAATATATATTTATAATTATTTATATATAAATATATATATATATATATATATATAT